>JBAMBR010001648.1:0-19256 GCA_037044475.1 Zaprionus obscuricornis
TGTTTATTGCCAGGTACCCCTGAATTCATCGTATTCTTATTGCACCACAGGTGGTGGCGTCTTATAGGATTTGTCTTGTAAATATGCTCGAGGAATTATTAGTATGTCCAGCTAACTGATTGAATCAAACGAAGTTGAAGTTGCAACAGCAGCCAGCACTGTCAGCTTGCAGCTCCTGCTGTGTGCAAAGTTATTTGAAATCACATAAAATATTACAACGACAGGCGGCAGAACACAAAAAAAAAACACAGCTAAATACTAACTAAACTCTATGCCAAGTTTATGATGCTAACGATCTTATGTACAAGTTCTATAAATAAAGCTAAAGCTTGCGTTAAACTCTTTCAATGGCCTTAAACTAATTGCTTCTGGCAGAGGCTACATCAAATTTATGTTTCATAAAAAAAATCAATTACACAAAAAAAAAAAAACTGAAATGTTAATAAATCTGAAACTTGGCAAAATATAGAATTTCATGAGCTATAAAATTTAATTGCTATGCGTACTTAAAACAAAGCATAAAAAAAATGGAAAATTCAATTATCGACTTTATGAAGTTAAATATTGAAATAAAAAATTTAAATGTAAAAAAAAAAATTTTACAAAAATCTCAACAATTTTTGCAGCACAACTTATGAAAAATCTGAATGTTATATAGAAATTTCAAGTAAAATTTAATAAATTTATAAAAGAAAATTTATACAAAACTGAAATAAACTGAAATTGAAAACTGAATAAAATTTGAAATAAATCGTTGCAAAATTATTGAAATATATTCGCTTGAAATGTTTAGTAAAATTTGGTAAATATACTGAAAAATTCTACAAAAATTACATTTGTAGAAAATGCTTGAAATTTTTTCATCCTAATTCATCAAACGCATAAAAAAGCTAAAAAAAAAAATACAATTACAACTATGAAAAATATATAAAAATTACAAATAAAATCTGAAAACATATCTACAAAAATTTCAAAGTAAATTGTAAATTGCCATAAAATTGCTTGAAATTTTTGCAGCATAATTTAGCAAACAATTATAAAAACTGCAAATTTGTGTTATTCACATTCCTAACGACAATTAGAAATGTCAAGTAAAATTTCATAAATTTCGCAATTAAAATTTCTATAAAAATATCAAGTAAATGGCAAAAAAAAAATGTGTGAAATTTTTGCAGCTAGAAAACTGATTTATCGGCATCTATGAAAATAAATATAGAAATAACAATTAAAATCTTAAAAAATATCTTAAGAAAAAATTGAAATAAATAGAAATTTATGCATTAAATATAATAAATATTATAAATATTATAAAGCTGCAAATCTGAGTTATCTGTGAAAATAACAACAGAACTAATAATAATTATAAAAAAAATATATATAAAATAAATAAATTCTGACAAAAATTATGCACAAAAATTTAAAAGAAATTTAATTTATTAAATCACAGCTCATAAAAAAATCTGAGTTATCTATAAAGTTATGTACAAATAACAAGCAAAAATTTAAAAAATTTTGCAAAAAAAAAAAAAAAAAAAATTAAAAAAAAATTTCTACACAAATTTTCAACGAAAATTGCTACAAAATGTATGCAATTTTTGCAGCACAACATAATGCCAGACAGTTAAATGTGGCTCTGCTAGCTTAGCTATCACTGTTAGCTCTTCCTCTTCAATTTGCTTTCAACATACACTTAATGTGCATTTTCTCTACAATTTGCACACTAAACAGAACCTTGCATAATGTGCAATTCGAAATGCCATTTTCTGTGCTAAGCAGCTGAAATCTTGTTTTGTTGCTCGTTTGTTGCTTGCTTCTTTGCCAGCATCTTGTTTGTTCAAAGTTGTTGTTGCTGCTATTTGTTGTTGTTGCTATTTTGTGCTTTTTCCCATGTTGAAATCATTGACACAAATTTTTCTTTGAATTTTGCTAGGCCGCCTCCGTGTATTGCATTTGGCATTTAGGCGAATTTCACACAAACACAAAGACAAACAGAAGAAATATAGAAATAAAAGTAAGGAAAATGCATGGAAAAGTGAAAATGCAAGAGAAGAAATGGCATGGCATCATTCTGCTGGCACAACATTAGAATCAACTGTCAGCAAAACAGTCTCAAGGTGGTCATGTCCAAGCCAAGCAATTCCATTAGTTGATGTCTGTGTCATCTGCTGCTGTCTGTCGTCTGTCGTCTGCTGCTGTCGGCGGCATCTTTTTCTACTACTACTTCTTCTTCTTTTTCTATGACTTTGGCAATGACAGCTCCAAAATTGATTAGAAATTTGTCAGTGTCGATGACAAACTGAGCGTGGAAGTCAATCGACGGATTAATGATATTTCAATTTTTGTGCAACAATACAAAGACAAAGAGATTTTCAAAGAGATTTTCAACTGCAACATGACGTTGCACTAATAGGTGGCATGTTATATAATACTAGGTTTCCTCTAATAGCCAACAAATTGGTTTAGCACTGACATTTTGACTGGCCTAATGACACTTTTGCTCTCTCTCGCTCTCACTCTTTCTCTCTCAGTTGCTCTGATGTTGACCATTAAATGCAGCAGCAATTTCCGCCAACGTTTTGCGGTTCTGGGGCGTGGTTGCGGCCTCTTTTTGCGGTTGCACAGGAAACGTATCTACATTTCCCCACACACACACACAAACACACACACATACACATTGCAGTGCAGTTGGCTGATTGGCATAAAATAGCTGAAATTAGTGTTAGCGGCAAGTTCGTTGCTTAAGTCTTTTGTTCTTATTGCACAAAAAGCGTGAAACAATTTCGCTGCCAAGGGCAGCCCTTTTTTTTTTTGTTGCAGTTACTGTGTCGCTGCTGCAGTTGTTGTTGTTGTCTTTGTTTCTCTCTCTCTCTTTCTCACTTTGTCTTATGTCTCGTTCGCAAACAAGGTCTCCTTAGGGGGCAGACAGTCCAGGTTACGACCAGGTTGCGACCAAGTTGGGGCCAGGGCAAAAAGAAATGCACACGTTGCAAGATCGCACAAATCGTGACCAAATGCAATTAGGCAGCTTGCAACACAGCGAAGAACAGAATGCCAGACGTTGAGGAGCGTTTGACTGTGGGATCACTATGTTGTCTTGCCACGGGATATGGCAGGAATGAGATGAAGAGACACAGACACAGGGCCACTTCATTTTTATATTGTGTTTTTTTAGTTGTTGTTGTTGTTGTGTTTGTATTTGTGTTGCTTGCCTTTTTTTTATAGGACTCACCATATTTGCTGTCTGCAGATGTTTTCAATTTTTCTGCAGCTTCTGTCAACAACTCATTGTTGTTGTTGTTAATGTTGATGTTGATGTTGCTGTTGTAGTTCGTGTTGTTGTTGCTGTTGTTAGTGTTGCTGCTGTTTGCCGTTGATATTCGGGCGCGTCGTGTTGCTTTTGCTGCAGCGGCTGCAACAGCAGCATCTGGCATTATCGTCAGCATTAGCAAGAACAGCAGCAACAACAGCTTTAACGGCAGCAACATGCAGCAGCTGCTGCTGCAACGTGCCATTGATTTGTTTGACATTATTTTGTGGCTTGATTTATGAAATTTGTTGCTTGTTTTCCTTTTGTTTTTCTTATTGTCGTTGCTATTATTGTTGTTGGCATCAAATCTGTGTCAATTGGGCGGCACAAATTGTGTTATTCTTTTGCTTATGTTTATTTCTTTTTGTATTTGTATTTTGATTTTTTTTTTCACAATTTCTTGCTTAATTTTTTTAATAATAATAATAATAAATATTGAGTGCGAAAGCAAGACTAAAATATAATTTTCACTATAATCGCAGAACAAAACGTATTTGTCATGCAAACATAAATAAACACAAAGCACAATAGTAAACGGCAATAATAATAATAATAATAATAATAATAACAGAATTTTACGCGTTTCGTCTACTTTATAAAATTAACAAAAATTGCGACGACAATGCGCTGCGTATAAAAATGACAACCGCACACCTTCAATGGCAGCGCACAACTGATGGCAGCAATGCAGCTGAACTTTGTACGAAGCGCAACGAAATAAACGAAAAACAGCTGTTCAGCCGACACGAAAGCGCGCAATGCCAAGGCCGCGCGTTAAATTCAGAGAATGAGTGAGAGAGCGAGAGCGAGAGCGGTCGTATGAGTGAGCTTTTTGCGTTAAGAGAAAGCTTACTCTTGCTGCGCTGCAGCTGTGCTGCAGCTGCGCTGCTACTGCTGCCGTTGCTAGCTGCTGTAACTCACATATGCATATGCGCTGCTTTCAATTGTTGTTCTTGTTGTTGCTGTGAATCCATAGACCTCTAACAACAGAAATGTTAAGTAGGAACGTCGCTCGCTTATCAGCAGCCGCTTATCGTATTATGTTTTTTTTTTTTTGTTTTTGTTTTTGAAGGAAAATCGTTTGTGCGTTGTTTAGAGTGTATGTCTTTATATGTGTGAGCGTGTGTGTGTGTGTCTGTGCGTAGTTTATTTTATTTATATTTTCTGCTTGAAACGCTAAATTAAAAATCTATATTCAGTTTGAGACTAAAGCGAAAACCTTTTTATATAATTAAGGCATGCGACAAAAAAACAAAAAAAAACCAAAAAAAAAAAACCAATATGAAACAAGCTGCTTAAAAAAAGTTACTGTTGTTGTTGTTGCCGTTTTGGTGCTTCTACACTTTCCCTTTTCGGCCTATTGTTTCGTTTCCCAGCGTTATTTTTTTGTTATTGTTGCTACTTTGATTAATGCTTAATCAACAATATTATTGTTATTAGTTTTCTATAGCGACCAATTTTAGCTGCCGCATTTGCCTTTTGCGTTTTGCTTTTGCTTTTGATTTTGCTATTGCTTTTGATATTGCTTTTTCATTATTCATAAGCGATTTTCATATATTTATTACAAATATTTTTTTTTCTATTTTTTTTTTCTACTTTTTTCAACAATTTTTTTTTTTGCTATTCCAATGAAATCAATTAAAAACGGTGAACAAACAATTTCTCTTTTGATAAAATATTTTTTTTTCATCTCATTTTGCTTTTGCTTTTTGCAATTTGTTATAATTATGAATAGTTCAGCTACTGAATTATGTATAATAATATAACAAAGGTAGCTATAAATTTATTTTTTTTATTGCATAATAATAATAATAAAAAATTGAATGCCGTTGCATTTTTTGAACAGGTTTTTTTTTTGGCAGACTATTAAATGTATAATAAATTGTTATTGGTTAACATTAAAGAAATGTTTTTCGATTAGCATATCATATATCAAGATAAGCTTTATGTGCATTTTAAATGTTTTTTTTTTTCATTTTATTTTCCTCATTTAAAGTGAAGTTAATAAAAACAAACAAGCAAAGAAAAACTTTAAATTGAATTTATTGTTTTTATAAGATTTTTAATTGATTTTATAGTAGATTTAACATCAGCTTAATTATTAGCCATAAGTTCAACTCGAACTAAAGTTAATTATCAACTATATGTCAGCTGTCACATCAAAAAAATCAAGTAAGAAAATTACAGTCAAGTTTGCTAGACTATAAGATACCCAGTATCCAAATTGAAATTGAAAGTTGTTTAGCTTTTTTGCTTAGCAAACCGATTTGAGTCTAAATTCAGGTTATAAGTGTTCCAGCGTCGTGACAAAAATGGAAAAATAAAACTTAATATGCCTGCAACCAATAAAAGCGCTTTGGAGTCTCTAACGATTATAGCTTTCGGAATCCGGAACATCCGCCTGCAACCAATACAAGCGTTTTGAAGTCTCTGGTAATTATAGCTTCCTGGACATCCTGTCTCAACGATTCCTTAACAAAAATAAATATAGTTTATGGCATCGACCACGACTCCTTATGTGCTTTATATACATTGCTAATGTCATAAAAACCTTGTATACTCTATGTAATCTACGACAGCCGAGTATAATTATAATAACCGAAAATAAAATATTACCTTAAGTTTAGTAGAAAACAATTAAATATTAAGTATAAAGCATAAACTAGAATTTTCACTTAATATTTTTGTGGCGCACACACAAAAAATGAAAATGCCTCTTAAAATGTGCCACACCTTACATGTAACTTCAACATTCCATAATTCCTTCTCTTTTTTTTTTTTGCCCATTTAATGTTAGCACTTAGCTGCATTAAATGTGCGCGCCACCATATCGCGATCATTTTGACGTCGACTGTTTTGTTTTTTTTCATATTGTTTTTTTTTTTGTTTTTGTTTTTGGCCTAATTCGAAGCTTGAACTTGTTAATTCACTGACACGCAATGTAATTTCCTATTTAATAATGAATTATGCCACAAAACTATTTATATGATAATTAGTTGCATACTAACACTAATACTTATAGATATATACTAGATATATACTTAAGTGTATAACATTATATATTACTATATACTATGCATGTTCAAGGTCAGTATAAGTGGCACTGGTCGCTCATTATGTAATGGGAGCGACATCTGCTCTAGCTTTGGCTTTAGCTATGACTATAGAATGTAACGTTTGTGAATCCTTAGAGGACAGTGAACGGAATGTACTATGTATTGTAAGTAGACCTAGAACTTAGCACTTAAATAAGAATCTAGCCACGGTGTCCGAGTGTATAAATATTTGAAATGTTCTTTTAGTCAAATCCCTTGGATGGCAACATTCCTGTAATTTCACTAATTAAAAATTTAATGAGGCTTTCAACTAAAAATAACAGGAAAGCGAAGGCAAGCCTCAATCCATTGTACAATTGGAACACCTGTTGGCGCCATAAAACTCTTTGGCAACTTTCCCATGAGGTTTTAAGGATTGCCATACACACAACAGCGCGCGCAAGAGAGAGAGAGAGAGAAGGAGAGAAAGAGAGAGACATACACACACACGTATATATACATATATATAGAGTTAGTCAGGTGGCTCACAAAGGACACGATGAAAGCAGAAAGGCAAACAAAGCGCAAATTGAAATGTGTTTGCCAAATCACTTGCCACGCCCACATGCATACACCAAAAAGCGTAGAAGAAAATATATATAAAAAAAAAAAAATAGGCGGAAAGGCGACCACTGCTAGAAGACAATGTGCCTGCCTGCTGAACGTTGTTGAAAGGTGCTTGGAATAACAAAAACGAAACATTGGACGAAATGAGTTTTTACACGCTGCCTGAAAGTAGGCAACACAAATTTCTGTACTCAAACGCATACGACTTGATGTTGTGCATGTATATGTGTGTGTTTGTGTGTGTGTGTATGTGTTGTGTTTGCTGTGTGTGGCGCATAATTGAGTGGTCGTCGCCAAGTATCCTGATTTGCATAGAAAGACAGTCAGTCGCATGTCATTAGCAGCCATATACAAACAGACACACACACATACAAACATATACATATACATATACGTATGTATATGTACTGATGCTCACTCTGTCCAACGTATACGCAACGTTGTCGATTTTAACATCAACCAGCAAAGAGAGAAAAAGTGAGAGAGAGAGAGAGGGGGGAAGGTAAAGGCAACTTGGCAGCCTGTCGATTGTTTGACTTGCGGCGGGGGGGCCCCCAGCCCGAATTACATGTCTCGAGCACATCAAACAAGCTTACTTACCAATGACCTCGTTAATGACGCACACAAATAGCTTTAAGTACACACACGCAAAGGCAGCGGCAGGAGCAGCCATAGCCACAGGCATTGCCACTGCCACTGCCATAGTCATAGCCACAACCATAGCCAATAAGCAGTAGAGTTATATATAAGCATGTCTCTCTCTCTCACACACTCTTTCTCTCTGTCTCTCTCTCTCTCGCTTTCGCTTTGTGTGCTTTGTTGAGTTTACTTTGTAATTTGCGCTTATCAGATTTATTTTTATTTTTGATTTTTTTTTAAGCTGGTAACCAAAACACAAGACAAATAAGCTAATAAAAATTATATGCACTGCATTATATGTTGACTATAAGCATACCCTATAATTTAATGAAATTTAAGAAATTTTTCAACCTATATATATATATATAAAGCTTACATCAGCATTAAATTACGCATGTGGACGTTGTAGAAATTTCTCAATCGATTCTCCAGCTGCTTAAGTGAAATTTCTCACACTTTCAAATGAATTATTTCCTTGGCCTACTTATAAACATATGAGAAACAGAAACAGAAAACCGACGAAAAAAAAAGAAGAAGAAGAAGAAGAATATAAAACAAAATAAAATAAAAGCAGAAACAATCAAATACATGCTTGAAGCTCAAATAACACGAACAGGACAATGCTGACGTCGTCATTGCCATCACCATCGCTATAGCCAGCGCCATCATCATCGTCATCAGCTCAATCTCCATTGCCATCGTCATAGTCATAGTTGCTGTTGTTGCTGTTGTTATTCTCCTGTGGCGCTTTTGCAGCCTTATCCGGCCTGTCACAGTTCTGTGTGGCACAATTAAAGTAATTACCTCTCGCTGTTGGCGCTATAAAAATCGCTAATACTCTTTAATAAACGACTCGCCAATAGCGCTCAGTGTGTGTCCTGATAATTATCATTGACATCCACTTTCCTTCCATTGCAATGTGAAAAAAAGGAGTAGCAACAACAGGCAAGAGGCAGAGAACATACTCACTTTTATGACTTTGTGCTGCTTGGTCATTAACAATTATAATAGAAAGAAGAAGTAAGAAAAAGAAAGAGAGCTGCACACGTGTGTGTGTCTGTGTGAGCACGTGTCAAAGTGTGTGTGACATTTGATACTGTATTTGTGTTTATCTTATCATCATCATCATCATCATCATAATTTCATCATCATAGTTATCATCATCATTATCATTATCATAATCATCATCATATAACCATTAACACATGCTCTATAATTATATAAACTAAGTTTTAGTTAACTATTAATTAATTGGTCGAGCGCTGGCAACGTTTTTTGTTTTTGTTTTCTTTTTCTTCTATTTCTATTACAATATCTTTAGAATTTATTTAAATTTTAGCATAAGGAAAAAATTGTTTTTGTTTTTCATTTTTTTGTTTTTCTTAGTTTTTTTTGTTTTGTTTTCTTAATTCTTTGGTATTTGGTTTAACAAAAGCCGCCTAAAATTATGCTATACAGCGTTAAATTAAATTTAAATAATACTTGTGTGTTTGTGTTTGTTTGTGTGTGCATGAGTGTGTGTGTGTGTATATATATATATTATATGATAATTATAGTGGAGTATTTGTATATATATATACGATATTTATAATTACAAAATTGTGGAATCAACAAATGTTCAAAACAAAATTTACATATCAAAGGAATTTATGCAATAAAAACACAAAACTTAAAATTGAGTTTCAAATATGCTTAACTTTAGGTTGGTTCTGTAAGTTCTTAAACTTCATTTACATATTCATATAATAAATTTAAAGTAATTATAATTTTACATATTAAAAAAAAAGGAAATAAAATAAAATAGAAAAAAAAAACATTAAAAAAATAGAAAAAATAAAATTGAAAAATAAAACAAAAATAAAAATAATAAATAAAATAAAAATAATAAATAAAATAAAAATAATAAATAAAATAAAAATAATAAATAAAATAAAAATAATAAATAAAATAAAAATAATAAATAAAATAAAAATAATAAATAAAATAAAAATAATAAATAAAATTAATTAAATAAAAAACAAAAATTAAAAAAATACACCAAAAAATATTTGCAAAAAATTGTATATTATCTCTATAAAAAAAACGTAAAAATTTGATTTTATTTGAAAATTTGCATTATTTCGAATCCAAGAACTGATAAATTTGTTTTCCTTTAATTTTTTTTTTTTGGCCATAATTTGTGGGAACCAACCTAATTTAATGTTAAGATTTCTTTGCTACATTGCAATGTGGGGAGGAATTGTTTTTGCAGGCCTCTGTCAAAGACTTGATCATGTTCAAGATTGCTCGAGAGTCTGTTTTTTTTTAAGAGTTGTTTCGTTAATTTCTTTTTTTTTTTTAAATTTTTCTTAGCATTTTTTTTTGTGTTTTTTGCTAATATTTTTTTTTTGTTTTTTTCATTTAGGTGTAAACTGGAATTTGCTTGCTATCAACTAAAACATTGACTAAAAGTTAATTGAACCTATTTAGCTTGCCCCGTATAACGGTACCCATTGGTTGTTTTTTTTTTTTTTTGCTTTTGTTTTTTATGCCCACGCTCCCCGCAAAAAAAAATTGTAGCCATCTTATCTCTAGCTATGCGATTTACACAGACGTAACAATATTGGATAGTGTAGATCCTCATCATAGAGTGCTGAATCGGCCTTGAGTTGTAAATGTCGCTGCCAGATGGTCTCATTGTAACGTGTAGACAAATCGACACGAAAACCACGTGCCACACATTCATCGCGAAACACATTCAATGTACGGCCACGACGGGGCGCCATAATGAGTGCAACACCTTGGGGTGCCAGATAATACCAGATGGTATCGACCAGTGCCGATCTGGCCTCATCGAAGAATAGACAATCAGCACAGAGTATAAACTCAAACTTTGACTGCTCCGCTTGGGCGCGTGCCGATGCCTCTTGCCATTTAAGCACTGAACATTTTGTATAACAACTTAATTCATTGAGGCAAACAGTCTTGCGTACATTCTCAACGCTAACCTCATTACCATCAGTCAAATGTACGGCATATGGCTTGGCATATTTGGCTAACATAAGGCCAGCCAATGATGTGAAACCACCGCCCAATTCTAAAATCCATTTGCCACGATATGCTGCCAAGTCGGAGAGTACCAAGGCTGTCAGCGCTTCCTCGGAGGGCCAAACGCATATATTGCCCGTATTGTTGAAGCCCATGAGATCGTTGGCCGTCAGCTGTCGTTCCATATGATGTATATTCACCGAATATTCGATATCATTATGCAATTGCATGCGATATTTATACCAATTCTCAGTCTTGCCCAAACATTTCAAGCTCACATGATCCTCGAAACTATCCTGACGCAATAGATCAAAACTTTTGAATCTACGCACAGATGCTGTTTGCTCTTCACTAAATTCATCACTGGACGAGCTGACAGTTTCCTCGGAATCTTTGCGTAATACTTTAGCTAAAATACGCCAACGTTTTTGTGCAGTATTTTGTAAATTGGGCGTGGCCGGTGGTGTTGGTGGCATAAAACCATTTGTCATTTGTCCAACACATGTCTTGCCAGTGACAATATCTTCGACTTCGAGTTCCTCTTCTACGCTTGGACTGTTGCTTGATGTTTGTTCTGGCATCTCGAGATTATTCTCTTGGTCTTGATTTAGATTGATATTGTTGTTGTTGTTGTTATTGTTGTTGACTGTTGCAAGACCCATTAGTGCAGTTTGTTGCCAAGCGTTTGAATGCGTTTGCTCTTTCAACGCATTCAACGTATTATCAATATCGTATTGCATCAACATCAGCGATATGGTTGCTATATGTCCTTGATTTACTCCGCCCAATTTTGTTTCCTGCTGTTGCTGTTGTTGTTTTTGTTGCTGCTGTTTCTGTTTCAAGTTCGTTATTCTGTTTGATTTCTTTTGTACTAAGGTTGCTGACATTTTTCTCATCTCAATTTCAAGTCAATTTTTTTTTTTTTTTCCTGTTCAGTTTTTTCGGTTTCGCTTTTTTTTTTTGTCGTTTATTCAGTTTTTACTTTGACTTTGCCCTTTCATGCTGCATGCCGCATATTCTGTAAATTCTGTAAATGAAAGAAAGAGATGGAAATAAATATATATATATGTATATAGCATAAGGTAGTTATATATATTTGTCAGTCAAATAAGAAAATAAAGCATATAAATTTTGTGTTAAAAGCCACAGCAGCAACAGCAGCAGTACCAACGGCAACGGCAACAGCAGCATCAGCAGCTGTTGAAACTTTAGGGGCATCAACTTTTCAAATTAACCGCCGACAACTTTTGCCTGCGTCTTTCTTCTTTTGGTTTCGCTTTTGCTTTTACCGTTGCCGTTGACGTTGCCATTGCCACTGCCACTACCACTGCCGTTGCCGTTGCCATTGCCATTGCCTTCAATTTTAGTTATTTTACCGTTGTTGCTGTTGCTGGCCCATTATTTTGCAATTATAAATTTTTAATGGCTTTAGAAATGCAAATTGTGTGTCCATAAACTGAAGAAGATCCCCAAAAAAAAAAAATATATATATATATAGCGAGCGAACCGAACAGCAACAAATCTTCGGCTAATCTTTGTATATAAATATACGAAAGTAAATATTAATACGTTGAAATCGTAATACACTTGCAGCTGCCGGAAGCAAACATATTTCAAAGAAGTTGCTAAAAATTCTAAGAAAAAATAAAAAGGTAAAAGGGTAAAACCAGTATCAAAGGGTTGCTCTGATAGCAGCAGATGGAAGTGCAGAGCGAACAACAACAATCGAAAGGTTGAAAAAGGGATAAGAAGTTTATAGCAGAAATTGAATTTCGTTAACTGAAAGTTAATAGAAAAATAACAAAAGGCTCAAAAATTCAAATGAATTTAATCAACTCGAAAAGGAAAAAAAAAGTTCACAAGTTTATTTTTTTTTAATATTTTAAATTAAGTTTATAGTAAAAAAAATTTAATTTATTTTTTTGAATTTTTTTCGATTTTTTATAAATTTATTTATATATATTTTTTAATTAATTTTAATTTTTTTTTTAATTTTATTTATTTGATTTATTTTTGATTTTATTTATTTTTTAATTAATTTTAAATTTATTTCAATCTCATTTTTAATTTATTTTTTATTTGAATAATTTGATTTAATTTTTTTTTTAAATTAATTTTTTATTTATTTTTTCTTTGTTTCGAATTTACTTTTAATTTTTTTAAATTGTTTATAAATTATATATAAATCTATATTATAATTTATGACTTTTTTCATTATTATATTTTTTTTTATTTATTTAAAAAAAATCTCAGCATCTGCATTTCCCTTAGCGCAACGACTTTTGAATTAAAGCGTATAAGACGATAGAGACCGCTATCCAAAATTTACCCGTTAATCACATTTTGAAAAAAAAAAAACCAAACGCCAGTGAAAAGCAACAAAATAAAGCACTGAAAATTTTTATATCTACATATAAATTTATACAAAAACATATACTAATGAGCATATGTGTGTGTGTGTGTGAATGTGAGTGAGAGTACATTACATTTTGCATATGTTCCGGCTTGTTGGCGCTTTTGTTATATTTGTTGCCTATTGTTGTTGTTGTTGCTGTTGTTACTGCTGCACATTTTCAGTGTACGATGAGCTTGTTGTTGGTCATATAAATTCATCAAAATTAAGAAATTTTACAGCTCATAACAAATTTTTAATTGTGCTGACGTGGAAATACTGCACACACTCTCACACAGATACACACATACATATAAAAGATATATACAAATGTTGTATGTACAATATGCATAAACAAGTTGACTGCGAAACATGAGTATGAGAAGAGACGAAAGAGAGAAGTAGAGGTGGCTATTGATAGGGGGACTTTTGAGAGCAGACAACAACAAACATATGGAACTTTGTTTTGCCAGGCAGCGATAAGAAGGCGTACAATTTCTGATTAAAGGGTGGGCGGTTGTATGATGGTTGGTGGTGGTTGCTGATGGTTGATGGGTTGCTTGGCTGGTCGGTGGGTAGCGTCAGTAGTGGGCGTATAACATGCCCATATACGCCCATCTGACCATCGACACCTGCACGGCCCATGGCAAATGTGTAATCAAAGTCAGATTGTAATTAAAATTCTGGCGAATTCAACATGAATATATATATAATATATGTATATGTGTGTGTGTTTTGCGAATATATTTGCTAAAGAATGTGCTGTGATTATGCCAAGCATTTACTTGTAACGTATGTATGTTGAATGCCCTACAAATTGATATAGCATACGGCAAGGGACGAATGAACGAATACGCATGTGAAGTGTGGCGTGTGGCGTGTGGTGCGTGCAGTGAAAGTTAGCTTTGTGGGTTATACAAACAATCGCTGACGGGCAACATACATACATCATCATAATTCTATGCGAATTCATTTGAATCACAGCCAATGGGCCATTGCAGTACTTAATTGATGGTTTATGTGCAATATTCTTGCTCAAGGATAACATTAACTTGATTAATTTGCTGCGGTAAAAGTTATGAAAATTGTTTATCATGAGTTTAAAAGTTATGCAACAACAAATAATAAGTTAATCAACGAAACACCTATCGTTGTCATTTAAATTGAATTAGTTTTTAAGTTAAATATTTACATATATATCAAGTATACGCAATGTTGCTCAGTTAAGCTTTTAAGCTATGCTAATCGTTGCTAGTCATAAGTAAAGCTTAAATTTTACATTATTTTGTCTTACTTATTATAAAAGAATTTTATATTTCACTATGCTGTTAATTTAATATATCAAGTATACGCCATGTTGTCAGCAGTGAAATTAATCTTTTAATTTGCACTTATTATAGCTGCTATTATTTATGTCTAAAGCTTACTCAACTTATTTTATGTTAACATTTACGTTAAGTTCATATTAAGTATACGCACTGCTGGCAGCGCAGCTAAAACTAGACTATTTTTATCATATCTCTTGATAAGTGCAACTTTTTTTTTCTATATATATAGCTTATCACTTGCGCTAGTTAAATTCTATTAAAATAAATTGAATTTTAATCAGCAGCAAAAAAAAAAAAAATTAAATTAAATTAAATTTTTTTTTGATTAAATTGAATTGTGGAATTACAATAGAAACTTCAGCTGTTTCATAGACGTCTGTCAAAGTGTACTACATTTTGCCCCTGTTACTGTTGAAGTAATAAATCACACAATGCTTTTGCCGCAGTACTTTGAACGCACTTGATCAAACATTAATAACTTTTGCGGCACTCAAAAGCCACTCGAGAAAGACAGAGAGAGAGATGAGAACTACGAATAAAAGTTTGTTTTTGTTTTGTGTGTTTTTTTGGTATTGTTTGTAGAAGAGCAACTTGAACTTGTTTAATGCCCAATGTTCACAATGTTGATTTGCATATTAAAAACATGAATATTGAACAGTTGAACAGCAATGTTAAAGTTGGAAAAACCAGCGACCAGCTCTACGCTAGTTGAGTAAAGTTCGACATGAACGTAACGCGAATTAACTAACAAAAGAAACGTGAGAAGTGAGTAAAGCAGAAGCAGAAGCAGCAGCGGAAACAGGGTAGAAAACAGAGAACAGAACATAGAGAACATAGAGAACATAGAGAACAGAGGGCAGAGTGCAGAGTGCAGAGTATAGGTTAAAGGCAAACAAGTTAAATCCTTGACTAAAACTTTTTGTTGAGCACAAGAAGAAACTTGTGCTCAACCAGTCGAATCAACCAAGCGACACCTGATGATGGCCAGTGAAACTGCCTAAAAGCATACATTAAGTAAATTTGCAAGTACAATGAAAATGGGCGTGATGCCAGTGATGCCAGCTAGTGGCAGTGTTGGGTGTATGTAGCATGCTATGGTTATGCCATTGATTGTAATTTAAAGTTGTTGTTTTCCATATTTTTTCTCTCTCTTTCTCTTTGCTTTTATTTTGTCAAGCAAGAAATTTTGAGCATTCAATTCAATCACTTGGTAAAGTTGTAACAACTGTGACGACGTCAGCCCAAAACTTGAGCATAAAGAACAAAGCACAAAAACAAAAAAAAAAAAAAGGTCTTTTCCGATTTGCCACATAAACTCAAAGCGCTGCCCCTTTCTTTTTTTTTATTCCCCTGCTGCCGACACAGCTAACAGCTAACAATTGAACCCTGCGCTTCACGTTCGTATCTCACACCATGAGAAAAAGAAAAACTTGGCCCTGACTCAAACTCTGCGGGTTTGTGACGTGCGTGAAAGGCAAAACGCAATGTGGGTAAAGGTCCTGCTGCTGCTGCTGCTGCTGTTGCTGCTGCTGGTTCTGCTGCTGTTCCGTGTCAACGATGCCGCAGCACGCAAACTTATATGGTTTATACAAGCACATAGACATCTACATATATACATGTATATATATATACTTATGTCTGTATATATACGTGTGTGTATGTGTGTATCTATGTGCCTTTTGATGTACATACATACATATATGCAGCGTGCTTTGCTCATTGCTCGCATAAACTCGCACAATTCATTATTTATTACTTTCACTGTCATGAAAATTTGTTCAGCGCTTCTCTTCTTTTTTTTTTTTTTTTGGTAGTCAACCTTGAAGTCTTCAGCAACAGCACAAAAAAACACACACACAACATACACACGTTTATATCTATCTACATATACTAATTTATACAGCATGCTAAGCTGCAGATAAAGTCTAAAAATCAGCTTATAAAAGGGTTATGTTAACGGCGCCCTAAGTAGATAATAAATTTGTGCCTAATGAGGGGCAAATAACTTTATGCAACTTTTTTTTATTTTGTTTTTTGCAACATAAATAAAAAGTTAATGTAGACAAAAATATTTTTTTTACATTTTATTAAATTGTTATAATAATGAAAAGAAATTAAATTATTTTATTATTGAAAACATTTTTGTTTTTAAATTTAAATTTCTTTTAAATTTTTTGGCCTATAAAAATTTATTGAAAATAAGAAGTTAATGCAGACAACAAAAAAAGAATTAAAATTTTATTAAATGATTATAATAATAAAAAAAAATATTTTAAACATTTTCAGATTATTTTTAATATTGAAAAACAAATTACAAATTTTTTAAATTTCTTTTAAATTTTTTTACTTATAAAAATTTTTTGAAAATAAAAAGTTAATGCAGTCAAAAAAATAATTAAAATGTTATTAAATGATTATAATAATAAAAAAAAAATATTTTAAAAATTTTCAGATTTTTTTTAATATTGGAAACATTTTTTAAAAAATTTTTTGCTTATAAAAATTTATTGAAAAAAAAAAAATAATTAAAATGTTATTAAATGATTATAATAATAATAAAAAGAAGCAAAATTATTTTAAATATTTTCAGATTATTTTTAATATTGAAAACATTTTTTGTTTTTAAATTTTTTTGGCTCATAAAAATTCATTGTATTTTTTTTTTTTTTGAAATTTCTGTATAAATTCAGTTTGCATTTTATGTTTTTTTTCCGCTGCTATTTTCATATAAAATTTATTTGGAAAAAATTTTGTTTTAATAGTTAAAATTAAATTAAATTACCATTTTTTATATCTTTCAACCTTAAACTTGAAAAATAAAGCAAAAATTGCCAGGTAAAAACAATTTGGCAATATAGACAGACGACTAAAATGCAAAGGAGAACAGCAACAATGAAAAAAAAAAAAAACAAAAAACTACCGTTTAATCGAGCGTATATTTATACGATATCTATCTTTATGATCGAACATTATCGGCCTACGCGGCGTATGCGTAATCTTCAAAAATGAATGTCTGCCATTATTGGAGCGTCTTAAACTTTTATTAGCGTACATAATGCGCATCGATTTATAGCCAACTAACTGTCTGTCTAGTCAGTCTAGTCTGTCTCTCAGTCTGTCTTTCAGTCTGTCTGTCTGTCTGTCTGTGTGCCAGTCTGTGTGTGCCAGTGTGTGTGTGTGTCTGTCATGCTTTAATATATGTCTATGTATGCGTATTTTAGCATTTTGTATGTTTGTATGTTTCTAGCTGGCGATTTGTTTACTGTTTACTAAACATTTACTCAGATTTACAGTCGTAAGTTGATGGGAACTGAACTTTTTCGCGTCTGCCATTTGGCTGCAGGCAACAGCCGCAGCCGCAAAAACAAAAAACAACAACACACAGCCACAAAATTGACGCCAACGCAATGATTTAAATATATAGATTTTTGCACTATATATCCGCATATATATATATATATATATATGAGTGTACATATATATATATATATTTTACAGGCGCATCTGCTTTTGTTGTGCATCTTTCTTTCAATCGAAAAATCGGACTACGTTTCCCTCAGGCGAGTTCAAGCATGTGCGAAAAAATGTAAATAAAAATCCAATTTCATATTTTTTTTTTCCACTTGATGAATGCAACAAGGGGCGGAGAGTGAAGAGTGCCGAGAAGAATTGCCTCAAGTTCTGACTGCCCATAAAATGAAATATTAATTAAATTATTTACATAGCCAATGGGGACACATTTAGTCAATGCCGTTATTGCCGTTGTTGGCGTTGTTGGCGTTGTTGCCGTTGGTCAGTGAGTAGCCGGAAGTGCTTGTCTCAGTTTTATTGCTTTTGGCCAAGCTAACGACATTAGACATTTAGGTTATTCACTTGAATCCGTAAGCAGGAAGAGAGACGAAAAAAACGGAAGGAATGAAGACGTGTGGCATGAGGCAGATTCAACTGCATTTGCCACGTGTTACGTTACAATGTTATGCTCCTGCTGCTGCTGCTGCTGCTATTGCTTCCTGTGCTTGAGGTGAGCGAACTTGCAATGACATTCAAGAAAAGTTCAAGGAGCTCTTTCTCTCTGTCTCCCTCTCTCTCTCTCTCTTTCTCTCTCTTTCAACACAAACACTCAAATGATGAGCACTTTCAATGCACTATACACTATGCACTATGCGATGAGTTGACAATTCTCTTCATTTTTTTTATCCCTGCTTCCCACATGTAATAAATATTTTATTGATTTATTATCATGTTAGTTTGCTCTTTAAACTCAACTTTGTCATTTTATACAACAAATTTATGGCATCTCATCATGTTTTTTTTTTTCCTTTTTTTCTTTTTGTTGAATTTCACGTTTCTGATGCTTAAAATAATTTACATATTTTTGCAGCTTAAATAGCCTTATGCTCATCATCTTTTTATTTCTATTTATTCTACTTATGACACAATTTTTATTTACATTTTTATTTTTTTTTTAGCATTATGCATTTTACTTTGTTTTTATATACTTAAGCTTTCAAGTTTAATTTGATAAAAAATTTTAAAAAAAAAATTCTAAAAAAATTTCAGACGTAGTTTATTACGTAAGAATCGCTTGGGTTAACTTATGCATTTGTTTTTATTATTTTTTTTTTTTTTTAAATTTTTTCTACCATGCTGTGGCAAAAGAGAAGAATTCTTAATGCTCTTAGAGTATGTGCATGGCATAGAAAAAGGTTGTAGGGAGTATAAGGACTTGACAAGCTGGTTGCAAACAAGTTTTTCTATCGTGCTGGGCGCTAAAATTATTATAAAAATTGTTTGGGAAATTGTAGAAAATTTTAGATAAAACTATAAGTAATGTTAAAACTATAAAAAATAAATTTGGAAAATTATAGAAAATTTTTAGAATTAAAAAAAATGTTAAAAAA
>JBAMBR010001651.1:0-16202 GCA_037044475.1 Zaprionus obscuricornis
TACATTTGATGCTAGTTTTTTTTTTGTTATTTTTTATGTTGCTTGCACAATTTGCTTTTCTCTTTTCTATTTTTGTTAGCTCATATTAAATGCAATATTATATTTTATACACACACACAGAGAGAGAAATAGAGAAGAGAAAGGAAGGAAGAGAGAGAGAGAGAATATCTGTAGTTGGAGACTTCATCTAAGTATTAAATTCAGTTTTGTTCATCGTACAGTTTTTGGTTTCTGTCAGTTTCTGGCTTATCAGAGAAAACTAATTTGTTAAAATGTTGCTTGGCTTATTTGTCGTACGTAGTGAGCTACTGTCCAGACAGAACATTTGACGATGACGAAGACGATGACGATGACGAGAAGGATAACGATGACGATGACGATGACTATGATACAGATGCTGCTGCTCTTGTTGCTATTGCTATTGCTATTGCTATTGCTGCAGTAGAAGTAAATGCGCTGAACAAAATCTCAAGCATCCATCATACGCCTGGTGGGCCACTGCAAGTTGCCGGTATATCAGCTTGTCTGTTGTTCGTCTATTCGTCCATTTTCTTTGGTTGACAGTGGGCAAAAAGTCTTCAGGAATGGCAAGAGCGACTTTTGGCGACATCCTTGTCGCCTCAATGACATTTTGTGATGAAAAATAAGTGAAGAGAAATAAATTCATGTAACAGGAATACTTTTTTTTCCTGGTTGTTGCTGTTTTTTTTTTGTGTCCCTGTAGCGCGACATCAAGTTGACTTTCAAGTCAAGTAAACTGCAAGTTGAATGCTTTGTGCGCCATTTTTTTAGTGTTCCCTACTATCTTTGTACTTGTACTTATAGTATCGTGAATCCTTGAATCCTTGAATCGCAACTCGCCCTGCATCATCGTAGCATTTCATCTCCTTTGCACAGTTTCCTTTGCCACTGTGTTTATGCTTTGTGTGCTCGTTAAGCTTTCTTTTGCCAATGTCTTCTTTACTTTTTTTTCCACATTTTTGTTGTTGTTCTTGTTGTTGTTGTCGAGGCTTATTTGCTGTCTTTGCAGGCAATGATTCTGGCTGAACGATGTCGCTTTTCATTTTAATGCCAAGGCAATATCAAGGCCCGTTACATATTAAATTTTAAGTGGCTGCCGCTCGCGTTTTTCGGTACCTAAACTCAAGCAACTTATCGTACGGCCTACCAAACAGTGGCAACATGATTGCCTCTTTAATGGCTCATGGAGCATTGCACATGGCAGACAAAGGACAGCAGACGGTAGACGCGTTAGACGGTAGACAGCAGACTGTAGACAGCAGACAACTGGGACGGCAGAGAACGTATGGCCCAGCACACAGCACACAGCAAATGGCAAAACGTTAGACAGCAGGACGGCAGACGACTAACGGTAACTGTCAGGACACGGTGGTTAAAGCTCAATGAGGTGTCGCCATGATTTAGTTAGTTGTTATGTTGCATTTGACTGCAGCTTGTGGTACGTTGTGCGCCATTGCCGTCTGTTAGTTCAAGTCTAAATTGTGGTTAACTCTGTTTTATGCAAGCAAATTAAACGTTGCTTTTAAACTGTGAGAAAAAGAGAAATCTGTAGAAACAAGAAAACATTAGTAATATTAATAATAAAATATTTATAATTAAAGTATTTAATTATTAAATATTTATTTTTTTTTTTTTAGTAGTTTAAATGTATTTTGATATACATGTTTTTTATATATTTTATTTATATATTTTATTTATATATTTTATATATTTTATATATTTTATATATTTTATATATTTTATATATTTTATATATTTTATATATTTTATATATTTTATATATTTTATATATTTTATATATTTTATATATTTTATATATTTTATATATTTTATATATTTTATATATTTTATATATTTTATATATTTTATATATTTTATATATTTTATATATTTTATATATTTTATATATTTTATATATTTTATATATTTTATATATTTTATATATTTTATATATTTTATATATTTTATATATTTTATATATTTTATATATTTTATATATTTTATATATTTTATATATTTTATATATTTTATATATTTTATATATTTTATATATTTTATATATTTTATATATTTTATATATTTTATATATTTTATATATTTTATATATTTTATTTATTAAATTTCCTGTTTTTATGCTTTTAAATATTTGTTAAAATATTTATAAATTACTAGAAAATTTAAAATTTTTTAAGTCAAACAGAAAATAAAATTCATGGGCTTTTGTCGTTGTCTTTGCCATCAGTTGCAATTGAAACTCAACTCAAAGTGTTGTCCACTCATGGCTCACATTTACGTGGCACTTACAAACATATCTGATCTCTTTCTATTTTATTTTTATTTTTTTATTTTCCCTTTCTCTTTTCCTTTTCTCCTTGTCTGTCTGACTCTCTCTTGATTTTCTCTCTCTCTCTCTATCTATATATAAATTTTTTTTCATTCATTTCTTTCGTTGCTTTTTCTTACTACAACTCGAAAAAGTGACACTCAACTTTGCCATGTGAAGCAAATAAATCATCGTAAGTTTTCAACCGGTGCAAAGGCCACACGGAACCCCTTTTGCACCACCCGCTCACACTGAGTCGGCTATCTTCCCTTGTGTTACTTGCCTCTTGGGAAGAGTCCGGCTTTGCTTCTTTTTTTTTCCCCGGACTGCTGCTCTCAAGTTAATTCAATTTAAAGCAAGAAAAGAAAAAAAAAAAATAATAAAAAAAAAAATAAAAAATAATAAAAACGAAGAAACTTTGTCGTACAGTTCACATTTTTTTTTATTTCGTAATTTTGTTGTTGTTGTTGTTTTTTGCGTATTTCTTTTGTGTGTTAAGGTTTCGCTTTGGCGCTTCATTTTGTGCAAAGTTTGCAGAGCTAGCGAGTTGACACGTCATCAGGACAACGTAAGCAACCGAAATTGTTCTATTGAAAATGTAACGCAGAAAACGGCAAGTCACATGATAAACAACAACAACAACAAGAATACAAAAGGTAAAAGCCTGAGAAAAGTAGAGCAACAACTTCTTAAGCTTGAAATTTGCTTTAGTTCTTGTCTAAGACATTTTCCGCTGCCAACTACTACTACTATTCGCCATTATAACAATCCAGCATCAACAATAAATCTCTCAGCCTCTAAAGTCGTAGCTCTCTTCCCTCTGCTAATGCTATGTTTTGTATTATTTTGTTTCCTTGTTCTACGCCATTTTGATTTACTTGGCATACTACTATATGTCATCTACACACGCCCATCTCCCTTTCTCCCCAAGCTACTACATTGATGTGAAAGTTATGTGAAAACTTTTTGATTTGTTTAGTACATTTATATTACCAAAAAAAAAAAAAAAAAAAAAATGCAAACTGCTTTTTCGAATTAACTGAAATTGAAATAATTTTTATATTTTCCAATATATCTTTGGTTGCTTCACAAATACACATATATATATATATATATATTTATGTATGTATGTATATATGCATGTATTGGTATATGAAAATGTTTTGCTTAGTTTATGCTTTTGTCTAAGCCAAAAAAGCGTTAACATCAAACATCCCTTTCACTTTGAGTGTTCTCTTCTGCTTGGTACTGTTCTCTCGCACTTTGACTTTGGCAAGTTTTACGTTATAAACTTGAGTTATAATTGAAAATATTGTTGTGGGTGTTGTTCAAGTTGTTCTTTATTGTTGTTGCTATTGTTGGGTTACTCTTCAAGGAGCAGCTGTGCTTTGCTTTTAATTAAATTTTCCTGTCCACAAAAAAAAAGTTTAATAGGTAACATGCTGAGAAATGAGTGTATAAACAGAAATCATTTGTTCACAAACAATCTTGCATAACAATGCGAACAATATGACAACAGAGCTGATAACTGAAATCAACTTGAAGAAGAAGACGAGGCGAAGAAATAGAAGAATTTATATAAATAGTTTGCATAAAAATTATTTTGATATAAATAGTTTTGTTTTTTTTTGTTTGCGTGAGAGTGTGAAAATTCTTTTTTATATGCTTTACCTGGAAATTTATTTAATCCTTTGTCTGCCGAATATATGAATAATAATTCATTGAAAATAATTTCATTTTGCACTAGAAATTGATAAATGTTACATATAGTTACAGTTACAGCTAACAAATAGAGCTTATGTGCGCAGATACTCTTCAATACGCAGCCCATCAGCGTTTTTTTGTATGCTGAAAAAAATATAAGCTCAGAAATATTGTTTGCATTTTTTTTTTTTTCTGTGTTGTGTTGTTAATCGAGCTACTGTGTATATAAACCATATGTCAGCTAATAATTTTAAATCCGATTTTAATATATTCGATTGACATATGTCGTTCGCCTTTATTGACAAGCATAAAGCGCGAGTTTGTTTAACCGACAAAAAAAAAAATATTTTTTTGATTTTGAATTGCAAATGTTGATGTGTGTGTTTGTGTGTTTTTCTTTTTTTTTTATTTTTCATCAATATTTGTATATTGTACAATTGATTAATTTGATTATACACGATTTTGCTCATGCATAAAATTATATAATCATGTTAAAAGAACCAACTAATTCCATGCTGTCCGAGAACTTTCATATCAAACTGTCAATAATTTGTTTGCACTATTTGCTATTTTTTTTTATATTTTTTTTTTTGTTCAAATACATTGTGAACATTTTCTATATACATATATTTGTAAAACTTGTGTTTGGGCAATGCACAAAACATGAATCTGACATATCGTAGCCATTAGTTATTAATTAACAGACCGCATTTGTTTTAATTAATTCGTAATACGTGTAATATCGAATAGGTATTTAATGCCCTGCAGGCGTACATATGCATACACACACACACACACACGCACTGACACACATACAGATACATTTACACACAATTGCGATTACAAATGTCATAATCCAAATTATATAATAATAATAATATCGTGATTTTCGTTTGGCTGCATGCGACACTTATTAATTAATAATGTGCATGAAACTAATATTAATTTAATATCGAGACTTGAGATGTTACCATATAATAAATAAAAAAAAAAAAATAATTACAATATTTTATTATTACAACTAATTAATATTTTTGTTAAATTAAAAATTAATTAAAATTCTGCATTTATGAATTTTTTATTTACAGCTTAATATTATTAAATTTAATTTCATATTTAATTATATTATTATTAATAATATTTAATCATATTTTATATAATTTAGTTCATTCAAGTAATATTATAACTAATAAAAAAATATAAATAATATTAATATTTAGTAATAAGATTTGTTGACTTGATTTGATTTTCACTTAATTTTATAATACTAGATTTTGTATTTAATTTTATTATTAAAAATTAATATTTTTTTTAATTTAATTAATTTAATTATTATTTAATTATTTATTAAATTTAATTTAATTACTTTTCAATTTAATTTATTTATAATTTTAATTTATTTTATTATTATAAATTGTTTTTATTTTTATAAAAGTTTAAATTAATTTAAATTATTTATTTTTAATAATAATATTTTTTTTTTTTAATTTCATTTAAATTCTATTTATTTTATTTTTTATTTATTTATTTTTATTTTTTAAATTCCTTTAAATTTTAACTTAATTTAAATTATTTATTTTTAATAATAATATATTTTTTTTTAATTTCATTTAAATTCTATTTATTTATTTCTTATTTATTTTTTTTTTGTAATTCTTTTATTCAACTAATTTTATATTTTAAATAATAATCAATAAATTTTCAATATTTTTATTTTTTTTTTTTATAATCAAAGAAAATTATTATTATTGAAAAGAAATATTTCTGGTATTAAATATTTATTAATAAATTTCTGAAAATTATTGCAATGTATAATATTTATGTATTTATTTAAAGCTCATTAATCCATTCATTACAAAGTTGTCTGTTTGACTTGGTAAAAAGAGTTTTTCATTTTCCACATGAGTTTTTCGCTTTGGCTTTGTTTAAGTAAATAACGTTTTAATAAAACTGCAGTCAAGACAAACTTGCAGTTGGCAATATTAAGGGGTAATAGCAACAGTAACAGCGACAGCGACAGCAACAACAACGAAAACTAAACCAAAAATAATAATAACAACAACAAGAACAACAACAACAACAACAATCAGCCGTAGAAAATCTTCAACTCAAAAAGTAACAAAACGAAGCTAAAAACTAAACTAAATGCAGGCATAAATATTTTATGTTTAAAGTAAAAAACTTTTGCAATTTGACTGTTGCTGTAGCAGTTGCAGTTGCAATAGCCAAAAGCTGCCACACATACAGACTTTCACATACACATACACACACATACACACATGCAAACAATGTGGCCTCGGCTCAGTTGTTGGTGCTGCCTTTTTGTGAGCTTGGCCAAAATCTAAACATAAGTTAGCATTTAACTTGGCGCAGGGCGCAAAAGCATAAAACACGCACAACAACACACCACATGGCTAGCACATACACACACACACATACACACACATATACATACTCATGCATTGCCACATAGATATGAAAACCACAAGCGCTGCTTCTTTCTGTCCCTCACTTTCCACTTCTACATCTCTATTACTATCTCTATTTCATTCTCTCTCTCTCTCTCTCTCTCTCTCTCTCTCTCTGGTTCGCTTTCTCTCTGTTTCTTTTCGTATACCAGTTTTACACACACTTTGGTGATCCACTTCCGCTGTGTACGAGATAAGAAATTTACTTTGGCTATTTGGACTCCGGAAGCCTTTCGCCGTTCGGGACCCCAAAAATGGGCGACGGTGCAGGCTGATGAAACGTTTGGGTTACTCGCCGCCTCTCAGGTATGGGCTTAACTCTAAGAGTTGAACAGATACGAGTAGAAAATAGCAACAGCAAAACACTGCGAGTATTTTCAGCGTGTTGCAAGTCAATTAAAAGTTCTTTCTATTCGTTTGGGGCTTTTCTTGTAGCTCTTCGAGTTCTTGTACATACACACACATATGTACATGTATAGTTTCTTGTGTTCATATCGAAAGTTATGTTGTCGACGCCAATGTCCACATAAATTGATCACATATTTCGAAATTTAATTCATATTTCAACATAGCGAAAAACTCAATTAGCTTTCTCTACATTACTTTCACTTGCTTTCTAAATAGTTTTACAGGTCAACTACGCTAAGACCAACAATTGTTTATTGAGCGTAAAATTCAATGAAAATTTATTTGAATAAATAAATGATGAAAAATTGTATGATATATATAACTATTTTTTATCTTTTAAAATTATTTTAAATAATATCAAAAGTAATTTTAATATTTTCCTTAATAGTAAAATATATTTTTTTAAAATTAAATAAATAATAAATAAATAAAAATCAATTCAAATGTTAGACATTTATTTAAATAAAATAAAAAAAATATTTTCTAAATTAGTTTTAAAAATTTTTTAAATCTTTAAAAATAATAATTATTATTTTATTTTTAATCATAAATAAATATTATTTGTATTATATTAAATAAAATAAATAATAATAATTAAATCATAATAATTAACAATAATATGAACAATATTTTATAGTTAAATTGTATTTTAAATTTTGCAAATTAATAAAAATAATAATTATTAAAAATTTCTAAATTTTTTTTATAAAATATAAAAATAATATTATATAATTATTTATTTTTTTTGTTTTTTTTTTTTTACATATGTTATAAACTTAAAGTCGTTATATACTTTGTCAACTGTACTTGACATACATTAGTTTTTTTTTCCTATTTGCAGAGCTAATTAATTTCATTTTTCTTTCATTAACAGCCAAATTATTAACTCTGCCTTACATTTTGTTTTCCCATTTCCCTACTATACGCATAGAAACTGAACAAGACAAAAAAAAAAAAAAAAAAAAAACAAAAAAAAAATAGACCATTAAAACAAGCCACGAGTACCGTTACGTGGCATTGAATAATTTATAGTCGGGCAACTAATTAAAATTGCATGAACACGTCTCGAATGAAATTTAATGAAAACATTTGATTTCATTGTTGCGGCTCTGTTGTACTTGCTTCTTGTGCTGCTTCAGTTGATGCTGCTGCTACTGTTACTGGTACTGCTGCTGCTACTACTACTACATCTGCCTCATCTTTGTCTTCTTCGTGTGCCTTCTCCATCTATTTCTTTTGCTAGTCCCAGGAGTACGAGTGGCCTGCCACTTGGACGAGCGTGTGTCCTGTTAGCTTTTATTTCATTAAGATGCTGGCGACATGATCTTTTAATTTCATTTAGATAAATATTTGCTTTCTATTTCCAATTGGTTTCAGCTTCGCATGCTAACTGAATATTCATTATTCATTGCGAATTGTACGACTGACAATCGTATTCGTCGCACTCCAATGAATTTATACAAAATTTGTTATTATTTCCTTTTGAATTTAAGCTCATTTTCTTAAGTATTTGCCAATTGAAAATAGAAATAATTCAATTTCAATAGAATAAATTCTAAATTTAGAACATAATACATAAGATTTATTTCTATATTATGTTTGATGTGCGAAACATGATTATAATAAATTTTGCATTGTGATTTGCTTAGAAATTAAAAAATATTTTTAATAATTAATATATTTATACCGAATATTTTACAAATAATTGACATTAATTATAAAATGTCTTAAAAAATTCGAAATAAGTACTAAATATCACAAATAAATACCAATCAAATAAATCAAATAAAATTCTAAAAAAAAAATCAAAAATAAAATACCAAACAAATATTAATTAAATACCAAATACTACCAAATAATAGCAAATAAATATCAAATAAATACCAAAGGAATACTAAATAAATACCAATTAAATACTAATTGAATTCCAATTAAATACTTATTAAATACAAAATAAATGTCACATACTTACACCATTAATTTTTTTTTTCGCCTCAAATAAATGTAAAATTAATTCTAAATTAAAAATACCACCTTAATACTAAAAAAAATACCAAATATTTGTCATAAAATAATTATTATTTATTTTATTTATATTTATTTTACATATATAAATAAATGTCAAATAATATCAAATAAATACCAAAAAAAAAAAACCAAATTTCAAATAAATACTCAGTAAATACCAAAAATATATTAAATACATGTCAAATAAAATTGTAATAAAATTTTTAAAAATTACTAAATTAATACTTAATAAATACCAAATAAATACTTTATAAATATATAAATAAAAAATAATGAATTGCAAAATATATAAAATAAATATCGAATAAATACCAAATAAATACCAATAAATTACCAATTAAATACTAATTAAATACCAAATAAATATCGCATAGTTAGAAAATAAATTTTATTTATTTTATTATTTAATTTTTTTTTTTTAGATATTTTTCAACGATTTTTCTATTGTTGCAATCGGAAGTTTCATGCACCTAAACTCATCGATAAATGCTGCTACTTTAAAAAAAATACTAAATATAGTTTTCTATATTTTTTTTTTATTTAATATTTTTCTGTTATTTCTATGTTTAATATTTGTCAAAAATTTACTTTTAATTTTAGTTGAAAGTTGCTTTTATTTTATTTTTTAAAGTTAGTTTCATTTCTTGTTAACATTAAGTTGAAATTAATTTTATTGTTAATTTATTTAGACACTTTTGTTATGTCAAAGTACATTAGTTCTTAAGCTCAATATGATTTCAACTTCTTCTTCTATTATTTTTTTGAAGTGCACATAAAATGTAAAACTTTTCTATAAAGTATAAACTATTTCATTGGAGTTGCCTAGCTGGTGAAATTCTCTCTCTCTCTTTCTCGCTCTTTGAATTATTTTAGCAAAACTAATGACAAAGTGAATGAGCACGTTTCTCTAGTCTAAATCAGCAAAAGCGCTCAAAACAAACTATGAATAATAATCAAAAATAGTTTTGTCATATTCAAACTGTAATTGAGAGTGCTATCTCTCTCTTGCATACACACACACACACACACACACACACTGTATAGATTGTCGCTATTTCAGTTGCTCTCACAGCCAATCAATTTCTATGTTCGCAATTTGTCGAGCATTGTCATAAATTGCACTAATACCTAAGCCTGAGACTTTGCCTATTGCCATGTTGCCATATTGCCAGATGCCATGCCCATTAGCCAGCTGCCGCCCACTATCAGGTATTTGGGAACTAGCCTGGTGGCTCGGTAGCTTGGTCGTTTGGTCGCTGGGTCACCTGTCAATTATTTTAACAAGACAAAACGCATCAATGAAGCTCATGGACGACTCTCGCTTCAATTTTCGGGGGCTCAGATAGATTTGTGTGCCGCACATTGGAGTAAATTTATACAATGTGTCAGGCATTTGCTTTATCTACATGAAGTATGCACTGCTACATGCTCTCTCTCTCTCTCTCTCTCTCTACTCGTTCCATATACAATTATTATATATATATATATATATATATAGTATAAACAAAAAATAGAGTAGATGCTGGAACGTGAAAATCCCCTTTGCGTTGAAATGGCTTAATGTCACTTTATTTCATGCGGTCTTGTCACGTCTGTCTGCGCTTTTTTTTTCTCTCAATTCTTTTGGTTTTTGTTCCTCTGTTATTGTACTGGCCCTCGGCCTCAATGTGGCACGTTGTCCATCAGTCAAATGTCTGTATATGTGTATATGAAGTATATCGATTTCTGTTACTGTTGCTGTTTGTGCCATATACTACGTTCAGCATTAGTTTTTTATTTTTTGTTTTTGTTTTTGCCAATCAACACGCCCCAAATAGCTTGTCAATTATTTGGCAATTTCATTGGCCTCGGTGACAATGGGATTTGTTGCGTTTCATTTAATATTTTTGCTGGATTTGTTATTGCTATGCTCAAAATAGTGTTGTGCAGTCTATGTGTGTGTGTGTGTGTGTGTGATGGGAAAGAGAATAAGTATAACTTAAATCAACAGCTCAGAGCAGCTGTTATAAATAAAGATTTTCGTCAGTTGCTTTTAATTTATTCAAAATAGTCATTTCCCGTTTACCCTTTTCGCACTCTCTCTCTCGCTCTCTCTCTCTCTGCCTAGCTCTGTCTCTCTCTTTTCGTCAATTTGCCAATTTGCGCACATTTCAATTAAAATGCCGACTTATGTCCAAATTCATTTCGTGTACACTTCAAATCCTGCATCAAACAAAGCTTTTAGCCAGCAAAATGTTGTTGTTATTGTTTTTTTTTTTTGTTGTCTCCAATAAGAGAGAGAGAGAGAGAGAGAGAGAGAGAGGAGCAGAGAGATAACAGCAGCATGTTAGCTCAATTTAAATGCCGTCATGGGGATCAACATCAACTGCCTATCAATTGCAGGCAGCGTGCCATGAAAATTGAAAATTAGCAAAGGGTGAAGGCAGAAAGCAGAAAAGGCTAAAAAGGGTTAAGAGGGGAAATGGGTTGTGCCTTCATTTTGGTTTCCGCTAATTGCCCAGACCCCATATAGAGCACATAACGTTAGACCCATTTGCCATTATCATGTCAATGGGGAGTTTTAATGTTTCAGACTTGTTTTCTGCTTTCAGTTCATTGTTTCTTTCTCTCTCTCTCTTTCACTGTCTCTCTCTCTATCTCTGCGTAAGCTTTTGTAATCAGTTAACAATTTGATTTATTGAGTTGTCGAAGCGTACGACAATAGCTTTTAAATTCTCATTCAACTTTCATTTAAATTCAACAACAACAAATTTTTCAAAATCGAAATCGAAAGAAAAACAAACACAAAAAAAAAATATTTAGGACTTGCAAATAAAGAGTAATAATAATAATTTTTGTTTCCTTTTGTTTTGTTAGTGAAATTTTTGCACAATAAATCTTTGCTTGTTTTACAGCTAGCTATCTGTTAGCAGTCCAAACAACTCAAACAACAAATCACAAAATGCTTTTTTTCGCCTAATCGAGCCCAGCAAACAAACCAATCTGTGCGCCGAGTAGTCCCAAAGTACAGTAAAAACACAGACAGAGACAGATACGGCACATACGCACAAACCTTCAACAATGAAGTAATTGAAAAAATAACTGCCCTATAGAGCAGAAACTAACCGCCAATTCTCTCTCGTCCCTCCCCCTCCTCTGGCCCACAGTCTAGCTGTCCTTGTGCATTTTACTTGGCAATGGCAAACAAAAAAAAAAAATCGTAGCATACATTACAGCTGCGACGGCAGAATGCGCAAGGAGCGCAACCAAATGCCAGACCAGCTGCATGCAGTTGTCCAACAACAATAACAAAACGAACAGGAGACGTTGAAGAAGCAGAAAAAGGAACAGTATAACAACAACAACAACAACAACAACAATGTTGGTCACTTTTGCTCGTTGAGAAATTGACATTTAAACATGAAATTCCAACAAAGTCGAGACAACAATAACAACAACAACAACAGGCCACTTTTGGGCTATATATATATATATATGTCTGAGTATTGTGCGCCCTTTTGTATGCCTCTATACTCTTTTATACACCTCCTTGGCCAAGCAAAAATCCCTGCACGACTGCAATCTCAGCATTGCAAGCATTTCGACCAAACTTTATATGGATGCAGCTCAACACAAAAAAAAAAAACACAAAAAAATGAAAAAGAAATTGAAAATATTCCATTCGTTCTCAGCTACATACATACACAGCGATATCTATCTATCGTATCTATCGTATGTTGGTATTCCCCATATGACTGTCTATCTAACTGTCTATATGTGTCTTGGCATTCACTGCCTCCATTGCACTGTCTGTGTGCACTTATCGATTGCTCATACGTCGCGTTGTCCCAAAGTGTTGAAAGAAATAAAACATAAAAAAAAGAAAAAATATTGCAAAAAAAAAAAAAACAGAAAGAAAATTTATAAAAAAAAAAATGAAAATTGTAAAAAAGTAGAAGTTAAGGAAGAGGAACTGAACACGAAATGGAAAAGCAATGAAAATGTGCACAAAAGTTGAATCAAATACCAAATACCAAAGGCAGAAATCACACATTCTTACAGAGAAAAACCCATTAACACTAATCGCTTCCCCACAGACACATAAACAATTTATCTGCCACACATGCATACACACACACACACACAAACACAGACAGCACACACAAATACAGACATATTCATTCACACATTCTTGCTGTAACTTGGCCGCAAGATCGAAGTCAAAAGTTTTGGTCGGCATCAGACTTGCATTTTCTTTACATTCTTTTTCTACTTTTTTTTTCATTTTTTTTTTCAACTTGATTTTTTTTTTTTTCGTTGTACTTATATGTATTTTTCCCGTTGGTTTCTGAATATTTTTGCTTACGTTGCCGAAAATTTATCACGTTAACCTTTGGGAAATGCTCATATAATTTATCTTCAGGAAAGTAAATTTTCAAAAGCGCACCAAGCAAAAAAAAATAAAAAAAATAAAAAAAATACATGAAAAAAAATGAACACAAAAAAAAAAATGAAAAAATGGTAAAAGCAGCAGCGACGCTTAGAAAGTAGCTATGGGTACCACTTCTTGGTTCAGTGGGGCAGATTCGTGAGTTCTGAAAGTTTTCAACTCTGCCACAAAAACACTCAGGGGTGCTAGCACAAAATGCATATATCTGTATGTGTCTGTATGTGTGTGTGTGTGTATATGTGTGTGAGCTAAAAAATGGTGCGGCATTTAAAATCTTGCTATATAAGTGCTTCTCAGTATGCGTGTGCGAATGTGTGTATGTGTGTGTTTGTGTGTTTGTGTTTGTGTGTGTGTCTACACTTAGTCTCAATCAGCCTCCACAGTTTGTTGGGCTGGAAAAAAATTAGGTTAATTTGCTGAGCTAGGGATTGATGGGCTACCATCCAAAAACACTTGGCAAATAATTAATAAAATTTTATGTGCCTGACGGCGGAGATTTAAAGCTGCAAATGCCTCAGGTGGTCACTCAGCCAGGTGTTGTAATAAAATTGATTGCCTACAACGCACGGTGGAAGCCAACAGCCAACAGCAAGCGAAAGACGAAAGAAATATTGAAGAAATTGAATTTTTGCACATAAAGAAAATGTTAAATTTTTTGCCACAGCATTAAAGCTTAAGCTCTTCAAATATATGTATATTGAAAATTATAATTAAATAAAAAGAAAACGAATTTAAAGAAAATTAAATTATATAAAAATTTATTTATTTAAATGGAATTAAATTAAATATAAATTTATAGCTCATATTTATGTTTTATTACAATTTATTTTGTGTATTTAAATTATTTATAAAATTTTGGTTCTTAATCAAATTATTTCATTAAAATATTTGAAAATGAAATTTAGTTTTTTCTATATTTTTTTGTGACTTAAGTATTTAAAATATAATTTTTATAAAATTTTAAAATATTTTATTTTTATTTAAATTTATTAATTTTTTAAAGTTTTTTTTTTCTATACACATTTTTTTATAATTTTATTTAATTTTATATTTTTTTTTTTTTAATATTTTTATTTTTATGTAATTTTTAATTTTGATTGCAATCTGTATTCAAAGTTTTCAAAGAAATGCTGCTCCTTTTATTATTTAATTTCTTAATTTTTTATTATAATATTTTAACATGAAATTTTATTTCTTCCATATTTTTCTGTGACTGAATAATTATTACAAATAAAATTTTTATAAAATTTAAAAACATTTTATTTTTATTCTATTTTTGTACTTTTTATTATAATTTAATTTATTTCTTTTATTTTAATATTGTTATTTTTTTTTTAAATTTTTATTGCAATTTATTTTCAAAGCCTACGCCTTGCAACTCTGTGAAATGATGCTGCTTTTATTATTTAAATTCTTGACGCTTTATGCCTTGGACTATTGTAAAACCTTAGTACTTTACCATGTTGCGTATTCTGTCTACGATTTTAATTTTTTCTAGAAATTTTTACCATTGCTCACCACATTGTCGTCGCTTCATTAAGAAAGTTTTTCTTTATAGTTTTCGTTACATAAATGCTGAAAACTTAATTTCTGCTAAGTGAACTTGTTAAGTTTTGCGCTCACGCTGCCTTTTGTTGTTGTCATTTGCCGCTGCTTTTATTATGACTGCAGAAGGAAAAGAAAGAGATGAGAGAGAGAGAGAGAGAGAGAGAGAGAGAGAGAGAGAGAGAGAGTGAGAGAATATATGTGTGTGTAGGTTGTGGCATGGTTTTAACATCCCTGCGGCCGCCTTTGACACTTTGGTGGACAAATTTTTTTTTTCTCTCTCTCATCTTTCTTTTGCTCTTCTGCATCTTGCTTCTCATGCAGCACGTTGATCTGGCGTCGCTTTAAGCGCATTAAATGTAACTGTGATGCAGCACAAGTATATGAAGAAGAAGAGAAAGAAAAAGTAGAATAAACTCGGTAAATGGAATTTAAAATGTTGGCGTACTAAAAACTTTTTGATATAATTGCACTACGCTACATAGTGCAGAAAATTTAATGAGGTTGCCTACAAAGCAGAAAATGTTACAGTTTCTCGCTCAACTCACAAAGAAGTCACTGGATTTAAAAAAAAAAATTAATAATTTTTTAATGTTTCTGAAATAAAATAAAAAATCAATATTTTGTATATTATTTTACATCATTGCTTGATAAAATTAATTAAGTCAGATTTTTAAATATTAAAAAAAATGTTTAAAGATTTTTCAGACTAAATATATGTAATAATAATATATAAAAAATTAAATTATTTAAATAAAAAAAAATAAATAAATTGTTTAAATTTTAAATAAAAAAAATAATTTATTTCAATTTTATTTTTTATTTTAAAGCTTTTCTAGATAAAAAGTCTTATTTTGCAATTTGTTTTAATATATTTGAAAATGTTTAAATAATTTTAATTATGAAACATAAATTTTTTACAATTTTTTTTAGAAAAATTTGTTGAAGTAAATACTTATATGTAAAAATAATATAAATAAAATAATTAAATAATATAACAATAATATTGTTTGAATGCATTTCTAGACTTAAAATCTAAAATTTAGAATTATTTTACCATAAATATATTATTTAAAATTATTTGTTGCTTAATAAATTTATGAATTTAATTTTGCAATGAACGTGAAGAGCTTAAAGTTATTTTTGAGTTTAATGGAAAAACACTTTTGAGTATTTAAAAATATTTAGAAGTCTGCGGTTAAATACACTGTAAAAATACCAAAAAACTGCCGATTTCAACAGTTTCCACATGACAAGCACGAAAAAGTGCATCAAA
>JBAMBR010001652.1:0-28211 GCA_037044475.1 Zaprionus obscuricornis
TTTGTGTTTTGTTATAACGATTCTTCTCCTTCTCCTTCTATCTTTTCTTTAACCAGCTCCAGCTTTAGTTCTTATTTCTTGTCGCTATTTTTATTTATATATATTTTTTTTTTATTTATACATTTATACATATATATATATTTTTTTTTTTTCGTTGCAAATATAAGAAAAGTGGAGAAAAATTATTTTAACAAACAATTTAGATTATTATTTTATTTATTGCTTATTTTGTCTTTTTTGTCTGATTTTCATTTATTTTCTTTTTGCTTTGTTTTGTCAATTTGTCTTTTTTTTAGTTTATCCCGTTTTTTTTTCTCATACGTTTTGAATTTTATGCTTTTTGCACAGAATTATAAAAATACATCAATTTTTTTTTTTTTTTTTTTTCAAAATAAAGAAAGCCAGAAAGAAGCAGAAGAAATGCTCGTACAAATGTCTACTGAGAGTAAGAGGAGCAAGCAGAGAATAAGAAAGAGTAGAGGTAGAGTAGAGGGTACTAATAGTGGGACCAGAGCCCAAGGATGTGAAGAAAACCAAGAGAGAGAGAAAATAAAATATAATTTTGTAAAATATTTCTTTCTTTCACTCATTCGTTTCTCTCATTTTTAATAAATTTCTTTTTCTCTTGGTTTTGGCTTTCGTCAAGCTTCGCGCTGTCTGCTGCACACGTGCTTGCGAAAGATGAGGATAGAGGGGAGGGGAGAGTGCGAACAAATTTATGGAAAGAGAAGGCAAAAGGAGACGGCGGATGAAGGCTGCGCTGCACCTTTTGCTTTTGCTAATTTTGCTAACTAAACTTTTTTGACGTTATTCATTTTCATGCGTAACCAAAAGCTCTCTCTCTTTCTCTCTCACTCACTCACACACACATACACATATGCACTCACACACATACGCATAAAACGAGACTGGGGGTCGAAGAATTTTTGGCTCGCAAACCAAAAAAGAAATATGGCACATTGACGTTTGGGGCGAAAAACGCACTCAAAACTCAAAAGAATAATATACTATATATATTAACGGGTCGGTTCGCTATGAGTATATTTTCGTATTCTTCTTTTTTTTTTTTGTTCTTTCTATCTATACTTTTTGTTCTTTATTTTATTTTATTTTTTTCTGTTTTTTTTTTTCTTTTTTTTTTTGGTAACAACACACGAAATTTTGCTTAACGAGCGCAACAATTTGTTGGTGACTTATACAAAATGTTGGCCAGATATCTGGGGGTACTAGACAGACTAGACTATATATTATAGTATAAAACTAAAACACAAACCGAATTGGCGAAACGACGAAATGGCAAACGGCAAAACGGACACGGAACACAACAACAACAGAACGACGAACGGAAAGCAACGTAAAACGTAAACGTAACGCAACGAATTCAGCGAGCAGACTGAACTAACCGCTGTGCTGCAGGCGAGCGAGTAGGCAAAGAGCAGAGCAGAGCTGGGAGCTGAGCAGAAACAATCGCTCGCTCGGCCATCGGTCGGACGGTCGGTCGGTTGGTCGTCAGCGGCAGAGACAGCAAAAGCAGCGACTGCGGCTGCGGCAGCGGCGTCATGGCTGACTGATAAAAGTCGTACGGATTTGTTATTAGCTCATTGTTTTTGCTTTTGCTTTGAGATTGAAATTCGTTTTGTATGAAGCAACAGCAGAGGAAGCGGCAGAAAAATGCAAAATGACAGCAGAGGCATTAGCTGTAGTGGCAGAGGCAGAGGCATCAACGTTATCAGCAATACAGCTGCAAAGCAACAAAAAAAAAAAACAACAGCGGGAGTTTGTTTACCCCGCCGCGACGTGTTCGCGGCAACATATCCTCCATATGTACATAATATATTTGTATATTTAGTTATATACATATTGACATACAAGTGTATATAGAGTATATCGCATTAAGATAAAGACCTCATTGCAGTATTTTATACAAATAAAAGACAAGTTGACGATGTCGACGGCACAGCAAAGGCAACGGCAACGGCGGCAACGGCGACAACTACGAGAACGTGAATCGTTCACGTATTGGCCGGCCAATGGCTAGGGATGCGGATGCGGGAGGAGCGATATTCTCAAGGGGGCGGCGTCGGAGCGGTGGAAGAGGGGGTGGGAGCGGGGCGACTGATGAGCTGCCCAAAAGCGGTTAGCAGCGGTTCTCACATGATTTTTAGCTGGGTAGCTGCTGCTGCTAAGCTAATTTCGTTGCGTTCATTGAAACAAAAGGCAAAAGGCGCGCACTCATAACGACGCGTCATGTAATATAATTTTTTTAATTTTATTTTTTTTTTCTAATTGCTGGCAAATTTTCAGCTGAAGAGAGAATATCATCATCAGCTGAGCTCGATAAACTGTGTTCACATATAGTGATGGCTGCCGCACATGTTATCGATTGTTCTGTATGTGTGTGTGTGTTCGCGAGCACGATATCGATTCGTAGCCCCACTGTCTGTGTGTGAGTCTGTTGTATGTGTGAACATAACATTTTGATAAAGTTTTGCGTTTTATTGGCAAAGTTCGGACCAGTTTCGAGACAAATTGCCTTTTAGCGCAGCATAACGTCATCGGATAGTCATGACTCAGTGTCCCGCTCGGTCATCGTTTATTTACTGTACTCACACACACAAACATACATACATACATACATACATACACATAGATAGTCACATACATAAATTGGCAATTTTCTTACATGCGAAAGCGAGAACAAAAACAAAATTGACGTAGTCGTTGTCAATGATGCTATGCTGCTGCTGCTACTGCTGGTGCTGCTGCCGCCGCCGTTTGTCACTGTCGGTCGCAGCTTTGAAATTGACTTGAGCAATTATTAATAAACGACAATGATAATTTCAATGAATTTAATTTAATTAATTGAGCTTTAAAAAGAAATGAGAATGAAAAAACACAAGACTCAATAATAACGTTAGAATTGACGTGCCGCCTACACCAAGCAAGCACAACGTTAGCTCAAGCTCAAAAAACTTGATACGTACACAAATACGAGAATGACTTTATGGTATGTGCGTGCTAGTGTGTGTGTGTGCGACTGTTATGTGTGTGTGTGTGTCAGGCTGGATGACGTGATTGTCTCTCTGCGGCCCGCATATGATTAAAACGGAAAACAAGATAAAACTCGTTGGAGCAAAGGAGCAGCGCGTATTCTTCTTGTTGTTGATGATGCGAGTGGTGTAGAATAGGAGTACTGTTGGGGAGGGGGTGGTACGAGAAGAAGCAGAAGCAGCAAAATACGCATGACACTCCTTGCCGCTGCGGCACACACACATACATATATATATATATATATATATATATATATATATATATATATATATACAAGCACGCGACACACAGACACGAGGTCACTCACACACACACATACACACACACAGTGAGGACCTAAAGCAATAGCAATTATTAGTTGATTTTCACAGCAGCACCAGCGGCGGTGACTGCGATGGCGACTGCGACAGCTACAGCGACAAAAAATTAATTTGAGAACAGGAGTCAATATACTCGAAATTCAAACTGAACAATTTCAAGTCACGAGATGGACACACAAATACATACATAACTAAATATATAGATATATATATATAATATATAGATATATATATATTTATATACATATCTGTATGTGTATGTACGTTATGTATGTATGTGTGTGTATGCGAGAAATGGCAAACAATGAGTATTATTCGTACTCGAGTATCGAGTGCAAATATAGTAACGGGATTCTTTTTTTCTTTTTTTTTTGCTAGCTGCTGCTCCCTCTTTTCTCCTTTCTTTCTTTCGTTTCATTTTCGTTTCGTTTTTTGCCGCGATGACGACAGCGTGCGCGACAGCCGCAGCAGCAGCAGCGGCGGCGCCTTCGCCTTGCTTCGCTTTTCAATAACATTTACATTTACACTTTGTACTATTTATGTAATAGTTTTTCAAACGCTGTCACTGTGTTGCGACCCACTGTGCAGTTTGCACCTGGCTAAGAAATTTTTGCACACAAATTATGTATATTTCACTCTTTTTTTCGGTTGAATTTCTTCTCGGTTTTCTCTTTTTTTTTTTTTTTTTTGTTTTACTACAAGAACTCTACTAACACACGCACATACATATGCAAACGAGGCACGCACAAAACACACACACATACACAGAGCCACGAAAATACGCGACACACTCAATGACGAAATTCCTCGGACAGCGTTGACAACTCTAGGTTCTAGCTCAAGCTCCTCTGCTTTCAACTAATATATATATATATATATATATATATATATAATGTGTGTGTCTGTGTACGTGTGTCAATGTGTGTGCGTGTTTGCGTTTGCATGTATGTGTGTGCGAGTATTTCTGCTGCTTTTCTTCATAATTTTTGCGTTGAGATTTCTTTTTTTTTTAATATAACACGTGTTCACTGCACATAATTGTGCATAATTTGATTATTAACGTATTCGCACTACTTTTAGCTGCATTATTTTGCAATCTTTTGGAATTTACCTAGCACACAAAACACAAAAATTCGATTTTTTCCTCGCTGATATTTTCACGCGAATGACCTTACATCACACGCATACAATACACACACAAACACACATGCACATGACTGAAATAGTGGGCATTTATTGTGGGGTCTAATTTGGTCACACATTTGTAAATAAATACCAAAAAAATCTAATTTGCCCTGCATAACTATCGTTTGCCAACACTGGTTCTAATGTCTGTTTCGCGCAATAAGCGTCAACTATCGCGAATGTAAATTGTATACATACTATTTTTAAAGCTACAATCATGTAAAAAAATCGAAAAATCGATTCATAAATTTTATAAACCAAGCGATAATATCACATGATTTATTTATTCATTTTGAATTGAATGTCAGTACAATTAAGTTTTTTCTACACATCGCTAAAGCTATCGATATGACAAATCGATTGCTTAGTAAGGGGTGTGGTGCGATAACTTAAGTTCAGTGTTTTAATTATCCATCACTAGCATAAGTCATCGCGTTGCGGGTTTGTGTGCCTTTACGTGCAGCTAGTTCGTTTTGTGTTTCATTTTATTTAAAATTTAAGTTAAAAGTTCATTTTGTGTTACTTTTTGTTATTACAAATAATGCACACAAACTGTTGTACAGCGTGAACATAGCATTACAGTTAAAGAGGTGAGTGCAAATTTTATTTGTTTGACGACAAAAATATGACCCGCCCAAAAAAATTGTATGTGTTTGCTCTTAAAAAATAACTCTGCTTGCGTTGTTATTATGTTGTTGTTGCTGCTCCCCTGCCATACATGGGCGTTAACCAAAAATAAAATTGAGAAGAGCCAAATACTAAATTCCGTATTATTTATAATTTAATTACAAGTTATAACTATTTTATGGAATTTAATAACTTACTTGGAAAACAGTTGGCTGCTGGCATAGCAGGCATTTTTTTTTTTATGAACAAATAATAAGAACGCTTTCAGTAAGTTATCGTCTACCACCTGCTGCCTAATTGGAAATTTAGTGCACTCAAATTTCATAGCCATGTGCCAAAACGTCCTGCTGACATATCAATTGCACTTTTGGCCTCCCTCGTCCTTTTATGCATTTAATTATAATTAATACCAAAACTACATACATATATAAACGTACATACATGTGTGCAATGTATGTATGTTTGTGTGTGACTTTCTGCACTTGTATGTGTTAGCTACAGCGTCTGAGCAGCAGTGCAGCGGATAGTGTAATCCACCCTTTTTACTGCTGCTGTCTCTGTTGCTGCTGCTGGCGCTGCATTATTATTGTTACACTAGAGTTGAGAGTTTTAGTTTCTCGTCCAGCGACTTCTGCTGCTTCAGTGCGCAGACAATACAAATACGCGTACATACATACAGACAGACACACACACGCACACACACAACTCGCACAGGTAAAACGATAATATTTTCTCTGTTGCGTGTTTTTGTTGTTCTTGTTGTACCTTACCGGCAACGGTCAATTTCAAATGGTTTTTCTCCCTTCATATTCAACTTTATGGTCGCTGCTACATTGCCTGAGGGTCAAGTGCGATTGTCTTCTTATGTGTGTGTGTATGTATGTATATACGCTCAGTTTTGCTACCTAATTGTCCTTTGCCACCTTTTCTCGACTAAGTTTTTTTTTATGGTTGCCTTGCTGAGCTGTGCATTGTCCTTTGTCATCATGATAAGCCGCTTTTCATTTTTTTTGTTCTTTTCTTTTCCAATTATATGCGCTAAAAATTCGTCATTGTCTGTAAGTCAAATGAAATTTGCAGCATTTCATTGTAGCCGCCGCCATTTATAATACAAGTTATAAAATTTTAAATATAAACAATGCAAAAATATATTGATAAATATATAAATTAATCAACTTGTTTTAGTGAATTATTTAAAATCCAATTTTTGTGGTACTTCTCAAATTTCACATTCAGTATTTTCGAAATCACTTTGATTTTTCAAAAATTTTACAGGCTAACTTTTGTAGGATTTTTTTTTTCGAATATCGAAGATTATGTCGTTAATTAAAGAATTGTTGCCCAACTTCTGTTGCCTTAAATCGCTTTTGGCATACATATCCCATATCAAAGACTAATTGCGGACTCACACTTGAGTGACATTTAACTTAAAATTTGACACAGTTTAAAGGCAGCAAGTGTGTGTCTGTAGCTTCATTTGTTTGTATGTGTGTATGTGTGTGTTTTGTGTGTTGTATGCCACCCAAAATCCATGCCAAATATATAACACGTACATTTCTCCTGCCCAACAAAGGGGAGTCTATAAATATAGATGCTACACACACGCCCTCATTTAATACACTATCACTATGTGTGTCTAATGAATCTTTTATACATTTTGTTACACACTTTCAAATGTTTCATTTTAACACAAGAAGCACATTTGAAGAGTATTAAAAATTCGTTGTTATGCTTGTGTTTGTTTATTCAACGATTCTTTCATTTGTTTATTTGTGGGTTGCATTAGTTTTGAATGTTTTATGTTTTGGCTGTACACAGCACGAGGAAATCGTTGGACCAGATCAGAACAGAACACACCACACCACATACATCTTCTGGCAACACGCAGTGCAACAACAACAACAACTACAGCAACATTAACTAGTAGAATAATAAATATAGCAGACATAACAGATAGAGCAACTATTTATAATTTTACGAACAGGATAAATAGGCATCACTTGTTAATTGATTCGTTTCACTCATTCACTACTCACTCATTCACGTCACTTTTAGCTCATGCCACACTGATTTCACTTTTGTGTTCTGTTCTGATCTGGTCCAACTATTTCCCTCGCTTTGTGTACAGCCAAAACATAAAACATTCAAAACTAATGCAACCCACAAATAAACAAATGAAAGAATCGTTGAATAAACAAACACAAGCATAACAACGAATTTTTAATACTCTTCAAATGTGCTTCTTGTGTTAAAATGAAACATTTGAAAGTGTGTAACAAAATGTATAAAAGATTCATTAGACACACATAGTGATAGTGTATTAAATGAGGGCGTGTGTGTAGCATCTATATTTATAGACTCCCCTTTGTTGGGCAGGAGAAATGTACGTGTTATATATTTGGCATGGATTTTGGGTGGCATACAACACACAAAACACACACATACACACATACAAACAAATGAAGCTACAGACACACACTTGCTGCCTTTAAACTGTGTCAAATTTTAAGTTAAATGTCACTCAAGTGTGAGTCCGCAATTAGTCTTTGATATGGGATATGTATGCCAAAAGCGATTTAAGGCAACAGAAGTTGGGCAACAATTCTTTAATTAACGACATAATCTTCGATATTCGAAAAAAAAAAATCCTACAAAAGTTAGCCTGTAAAATTTTTGAAAAATCAAAGTGATTTCGAAAATACTGAATGTGAAATTTGAGAAGTACCACAAAAATTGGATTTTAAATAATTCACTAAAACAAGTTGATTAATTTATATATTTATCAATATATTTTTGCATTGTTTATATTTAAAATTTTATAACTTGTATTATAAATGGCGGCGGCTACAATGAAATGCTGCAAATTTCATTTGACTTACAGACAATGACGAATTTTTAGCGCATATAATTGGAAAAGAAAAGAACAAAAAAAATGAAAAGCGGCTTATCATGATGACAAAGGACAATGCACAGCTCAGCAAGGCAACCATAAAAAAAAACTTAGTCGAGAAAAGGTGGCAAAGGACAATTAGGTAGCAAAACTGAGCGTATATACATACATACACACACACATAAGAAGACAATCGCACTTGACCCTCAGGCAATGTAGCAGCGACCATAAAGTTGAATATGAAGGGAGAAAAACCATTTGAAATTGACCGTTGCCGGTAAGGTACAACAAGAACAACAAAAACACGCAACAGAGAAAATATTATCGTTTTACCTGTGCGAGTTGTGTGTGTGCGTGTGTGTGTCTGTCTGTATGTATGTACGCGTGTTTGTATTGTCTGCGCACTGAAGCAGCAGAAGTCGCTGGACGAGAAACTAAAACTCTCAACTCTAGTGTAACAATAATAATGCAGCGCCAGCAGCAGCAACAGAGACAGCAGCAGTAAAAAGGGTGGATTACACTATCCGCTGCACTGCTGCTCAGACGCTGTAGCTAACACATACAAGTGCAGAAAGTCACACACAAACATACATACATTGCACACATGTATGTACGTTTATATATGTATGTAGTTTTGGTATTAATTATAATTAAATGCATAAAAGGACGAGGGAAGCCAAAAGTGCAATTGATATGTCAGCAGGACGTTTTGGCACATGGCTATGAAATTTGAGTGCACTAAATTTCCAATTGGGCAGCAGGTGGTAGACGATAACTTACTGAAAGCGTTCTTATTATTTGTTCATAAAAAAAAAAAATGCCTGCTATGCCAGCAGCCAACTGTTTTCCAAGTAAGTTATTAAATTCCATAAAATAGTTATAACTTGTAATTAAATTATAAATAATACGGAATTTAGTATTTGGCTCTTCTCAATTTTATTTTTGGTTAACGCCCATGTATGGCAGGGGAGCAGCAACAACAACATAATAACAACGCAAGCAGAGTTATTTTTTAAGAGCAAACACATACAATTTTTTTGGGCGGGTCATATTTTTGTCGTCAAACAAATAAAATTTGCACTCACCTCTTTAACTGTAATGCTATGTTCACGCTGTACAACAGTTTGTGTGCATTATTTGTAATAACAAAAAGTAACACAAAATGAACTTTTAACTTAAATTTTAAATAAAATGAAACACAAAACGAACTAGCTGCACGTAAAGGCACACAAACCCGCAACGCGATGACTTATGCTAGTGATGGATAATTAAAACACTGAACTTAAGTTATCGCACCACACCCCTTACTAAGCAATCGATTTGTCATATCGATAGCTTTAGCGATGTGTAGAAAAAACTTAATTGTACTGACATTCAATTCAAAATGAATAAATAAATCATGTGATATTATCGCTTGGTTTATAAAATTTATGAATCGATTTTTCGATTTTTTTACATGATTGTAGCTTTAAAAATAGTATGTATACAATTTACATTCGCGATAGTTGACGCTTATTGCGCGAAACAGACATTAGAACCAGTGTTGGCAAACGATAGTTATGCAGGGCAAATTAGATTTTTTTGGTATTTATTTACAAATGTGTGACCAAATTAGACCCCACAATAAATGCCCACTATTTCAGTCATGTGCATGTGTGTTTGTGTGTGTATTGTATGCGTGTGATGTAAGGTCATTCGCGTGAAAATATCAGCGAGGAAAAAATCGAATTTTTGTGTTTTGTGTGCTAGGTAAATTCCAAAAGATTGCAAAATAATGCAGCTAAAAGTAGTGCGAATACGTTAATAATCAAATTATGCACAATTATGTGCAGTGAACACGTGTTATATTAAAAAAAAAAGAAATCTCAACGCAAAAATTATGAAGAAAAGCAGCAGAAATACTCGCACACACATACATGCAAACGCAAACACGCACACACATTGACACACGTACACAGACACACACATTATATATATATATATATATATATATATATATATTAGTTGAAAGCAGAGGAGCTTGAGCTAGAACCTAGAGTTGTCAACGCTGTCCGAGGAATTTCGTCATTGAGTGTGTCGCGTATTTTCGTGGCTCTGTGTATGTGTGTGTGTTTTGTGCGTGCCTCGTTTGCATATGTATGTGCGTGTGTTAGTAGAGTTCTTGTAGTAAAACAAAAAAAAAAAAAAAAAGAGAAAACCGAGAAGAAATTCAACCGAAAAAAAGAGTGAAATATACATAATTTGTGTGCAAAAATTTCTTAGCCAGGTGCAAACTGCACAGTGGGTCGCAACACAGTGACAGCGTTTGAAAAACTATTACATAAATAGTACAAAGTGTAAATGTAAATGTTATTGAAAAGCGAAGCAAGGCGAAGGCGCCGCCGCTGCTGCTGCTGCGGCTGTCGCGCACGCTGTCGTCATCGCGGCAAAAAACGAAACGAAAATGAAACGAAAGAAAGAAAGGAGAAAAGAGGGAGCAGCAGCTAGCAAAAAAAAAAGAAAAAAAGAATCCCGTTACTATATTTGCACTCGATACTCGAGTACGAATAATACTCATTGTTTGCCATTTCTCGCATACACACACATACATACATAACGTACATACACATACAGATATGTATATAAATATATATATATCTATATATTATATATATATATCTATATATTTAGTTATGTATGTATTTGTGTGTCCATCTCGTGACTTGAAATTGTTCAGTTTGAATTTCGAGTATATTGACTCCTGTTCTCAAATTAATTTTTTGTCGCTGTAGCTGTCGCAGTCGCCATCGCAGTCACCGCCGCTGGTGCTGCTGTGAAAATCAACTAATAATTGCTATTGCTTTAGGTCCTCACTGTGTGTGTGTATGTGTGTGTGTGAGTGACCTCGTGTCTGTGTGTCGCGTGCTTGTATATATATATATATATATATATATATATATATATATATATATATATGTATGTGTGTGTGCCGCAGCGGCAAGGAGTGTCATGCGTATTTTGCTGCTTCTGCTTCTTCTCGTACCACCCCCTCCCCAACAGTACTCCTATTCTACACCACTCGCATCATCAACAACAAGAAGAATACGCGCTGCTCCTTTGCTCCAACGAGTTTTATCTTGTTTTCCGTTTTAATCATATGCGGGCCGCAGAGAGACAATCACGTCATCCAGCCTGACACACACACACACATAACAGTCGCACACACACACACTAGCACGCACATACCATAAAGTCATTCTCGTATTTGTGTACGTATCAAGTTTTTTGAGCTTGAGCTAACGTTGTGCTTGCTTGGTGTAGGCGGCACGTCAATTCTAACGTTATTATTGAGTCTTGTGTTTTTTCATTCTCATTTCTTTTTAAAGCTCAATTAATTAAATTAAATTCATTGAAATTATCATTGTCGTTTATTAATAATTGCTCAAGTCAATTTCAAAGCTGCGACCGACAGTGACAAACGGCGGCGGCAGCAGCACCAGCAGTAGCAGCAGCAGCATAGCATCATTGACAACGACTACGTCAATTTTGTTTTTGTTCTCGCTTTCGCATGTAAGAAAATTGCCAATTTATGTATGTGACTATCTATGTGTATGTATGTATGTATGTATGTATGTTTGTGTGTGTGAGTACAGTAAATAAACGATGACCGAGCGGGACACTGAGTCATGACTATCCGATGACGTTATGCTGCGCTAAAAGGCAATTTGTCTCGAAACTGGTCCGAACTTTGCCAATAAAACGCAAAACTTTATCAAAATGTTATGTTCACACATACAACAGACTCACACACAGACAGTGGGGCTACGAATCGATATCGTGCTCGCGAACACACACACACATACAGAACAATCGATAACATGTGCGGCAGCCATCACTATATGTGAACACAGTTTATCGAGCTCAGCTGATGATGATATTCTCTCTTCAGCTGAAAATTTGCCAGCAATTAGAAAAAAAAAATAAAATTAAAAAAATTATATTACATGACGCGTCGTTATGAGTGCGCGCCTTTTGCCTTTTGTTTCAATGAACGCAACGAAATTAGCTTAGCAGCAGCAGCTACCCAGCTAAAAATCATGTGAGAACCGCTGCTAACCGCTTTTAGGCAGCTCATCAGTCGCCCCCCTCCCACCCCCTCTTCCACCGCTCCGACGCCGCCCCCTTGAGAATATCGCTCCTCCCGCATCCGCATCCCTAGCCATTGGCCGGCCAATACGTGAACGATTCACGTTCTCGTAGTTGTCGCCGTTGCCGCCGCTGCCGTTGCCTTTGCTGTGCCGTCGACATCGTCAACTTGTCTTTTATTTGTATAAAATACTGCAATGAGGTCTTTATCTTAATGCGATATACTCTATATACACTTGTATGTCAATATGTATATAACTAAATATACAAATATATTATGTACATATGGAGGATATGTTGCCGCGAACACGTCGCGGCGGGGTAAACAAACTCCCGCTGTTGTTTTTTTTTTGCTGCTTTGCAGCTGTATTGCTGATAACGTTGATGCCTCTGCCTCTGCCACTACAGCTAATGCCTCTGCTGTCATTTTGCATTTTTCTGCCGCTTCCTCTGCTGTTGCTTCATACAAAACGAATTTCAATCTCAAAGCAAAAGCAAAAACAATGAGCTAATAACAAATCCGTACGACTTTTATCAGTCAGCCATGACGCTGCTGCCGCAGCCGCAGCCGCTGCTTTTGCTGTCTCTGCCGCTGACGACCAACCGACCGACCGTCCGACCGATGGCCGAGCGAGCGATTGTTTCTGCTCAGCTCCCAGCTCTGCTCTGCTCTTTGCCTACTCGCTCGCCTGCAGCACAGCGGTTAGTTCAGTCTGCTCGCTGAATTCGTTGCGTTACGTTTACGTTTTACGTTGCTTTCCGTTCGTCGTTCTGTTGTTGTTGTGTTCCGTGTCCGTTTTGCCGTTTGCCATTTCGTCGTTTCGCCAATTCGGTTTGTGTTTTAGTTTTATACTATAATATATAGTCTAGTCTGTCTAGTACCCCCAGATATCTGGCCAACATTTTGTATAAGTCACCAACAAATTGTTGCGCTCGTTAAGCAAAATTTCGTGTGTTGTTACCAAAAAAAAAAGAAAAAAAAAACAAAAAAATAAAATAAAATAAAGAACAAAAAGTATAGATAGAACAAAAAAAAAAGAAGAATACGAAAATATACTCATAGCGAACCGACCCGTTAATATATATAGTATATTATTCTTTTGAGTTTTGAGTGCGTTTTTCGCCCCAAACGTCAATGTGCCATATTTCTTTTTTGGTTTGCGAGCCAAAAATTCTTCGACCCCCAGTCTCGTTTTATGCGTATGTGTGTGAGTGCATATGTGTGTGTGTGTGTGTGTGTGTGTGAGTGAGTGAGAGAGAAAGAGAGAGAGCTTTTGGTTACGCATGAAAATGAATAACGTCAAAAAAGTTTAGTTAGCAAAATTAGCAAAAGCAAAAGGTGCAGCGCAGCCTTCATCCGCCGTCTCCTTTTGCCTTCTCTTTCCATAAATTTGTTCGCACTCTCCCCTCCCCTCTATCCTCATCTTTCGCAAGCACGTGTGCAGCAGACAGCGCGAAGCTTGACGAAAGCCAAAACCAAGAGAAAAAGAAATTTATTAAATATGAGAGAAACGAATGAGTGAAAGAAAGAAATATTTTACAAAATTATATTTTATTTTCTCTCTCTCTTGGTTTTCTTCACATCCTTGGGCTCTGGTCCCACTATTAGTACCCTCTACTCTACCTCTACTCTTTCTTATTCTCTGCTTGCTCCTCTTACTCTCAGTAGACATTTGTACGAGCATTTCTTCTGCTTCTTTCTGGCTTTCTTTATTTTGAAAAAAAAAACAAAAAAAAAATTGATGTATTTTTATAATTCTGTGCAAAAAGCATAAAATTCAAAACGTATGAGAAAAAAAAAACGGGATAAACTAAAAAAAGAGACAAATTGACAAAACAAAGCAAAAAGAAAATAAATGAAAATCAGACAAAAAAGACAAAATAAGCAATAAATAAAATAATAATCTAAATTGTTTGTTAAAATAATTTTTCTCCACTTTTCTTATATTTGCAACGAAAAAAAAAAAATATATATATGTATAAATGTATAAATAAAAAAAAAATATATAAATAAAAATAGCGACAAGAAATAAGAACTAAAGCTGGAGCTGGTTAAAGAAAAGATAGAAGGAGAAGGAGAAGAATCGTTATAACAAAACACAAATACAACCAAACCAACAACAACAACAACCGACAACCGACAACAACATCAACTAATATCAAATTAATGTTAAGCATAATTAATTAATAAATTAAACAAAAAAAAAAATTAATTAATTAAAGAAAATCGTAATAATTAATAATGATATATATATAGTAAGTTAAGCATAAAGTACAAAACAAAATATAATACAAAATATATAATATATATATATAAAAAAGAAAAGAAAAAAAGTTAATACAACAACAATAATAATAACACCAACAAAAGAAATCAACCAACCAACCAACCAAAAAAAATAAAAATAAAATAAAAAAAGAAGCAGAAATAATTAATCAATCAAGAAAAAATAGTTAATGCAAATTTAATATGTACATGAAAGCAATTTGAAACGACAACAACATCAGCGAAATAATAATTACAACAGCAACACAATCAACAACCACAAAAACAACAAGAACAACAACAACACGGATCAATACCAAAGATGGAGGCAAAATTCTTGGCTAGCGCTCTTTCATTCCTCTCGATATTTTTAGCGGTTTATGCTCAATCATTTGGTAAGTAAAACAAAAACAAAACATAAAACATTCTAATATAATAATAATAATACAAATATTATTAATATTAATAATAATAATTATAATTTGTAATTATAATTATGAAGGAAAAAAAAGAAAAAAAAAATAAACAAGAAAATGGAAGAGATAGAAAAGCATTTACCACCCAACCCCAATTATTTCCTTATAACTATAACCAATATATAAAATCTATACTATATATATATATATATATAATTAAGCTCTCTTTATATTGCAATATATGAACTATATATCTCTTCTTATATATGTATATGTATGTATATATGTATTCGTACATTATTTTTTATGTATGTTTGCGTGTGTGTTTCTCTCTCTATGTGTGTGTGGCAACAAAAATTGCAAACAATAACAACAAGAAAATAATAATAAAAAAAAAAAAAATTGATAGTATGCTGTGGTTAACAATCTTCTACCACAGCACAGTGCCCCGCCCCACATGGCTGCACATTCGCCAAAACGCCCTAATTGCCTGATGCCGACAAGACCAAGCCCAACACGTTTTGCCATTGCCTTTTCCCCCATTTTCAAATCTATTTTCTCAGACTCCCAGCAGAATTTTTTTTTTTTATTTTCGTTTGTAGCATGACAAAGTATGCAGAAAGTTCAACTACTTTTGTCACTGAGCAAAAATGTTGCAAAAAATATTAAAATAATTTCCAAAAATATTCTAACATAAGGAATAAATAAATAATTTTTATAGATTCTTAAAATATTTGTCAGCAATTTATTTATTTATTTTTTTTTGTTTTTTATTTGTCATTCTCCATTCTCATACTTCAGGGAACAGTTGTTTATTAATTAATTCGAATATTCGTCATAAACTTAATGATTTTATGAATGTTTACTGTATTTCGAATGCAAAACAATTTAAGTCAAAACTGGTTATAAAACTTGATATTATTAATAAAATAAATAACTTGTTTTTATTTTCGTTTTTTTTTTTTTTTTTATTCGACAATGCATAAAACGAAGAAATGCAGAAATATTTTGAAAACATTTTGGAATGTTCTTCAGTAACATTAGAATTTGTTTGTATTTCTTTTTTTTATTTATTTTTTTTATTATCAAAATCGTGTCATAATACTTTATACAAATAGTTTTTGTTGCTGTTTTTTATGCTTTATTTTTATACGTTTTTTTTTTTTTGCATTGAGAAATATTTCTATAAAATGCAGGACATTCCTTTGGTTAAAACATGGATGCTCCAATGTTCTGCTGGGTTTTTACAACACACACACACACACATACACACACACACACTTATACATTTTTATTTTTATTTTATAATATAACATAACACAAACACACTCACACTTACACTTACACATACACATGCACAATACAGAGACATACACACTTGAACACTTTCCTTTCGCTTGGTTTTTGTGTTTTCTCTTTTACAATGTAAAAGCGCACCTTGCTCTCTTTCTCTTTTTTAATCCCCCCCTCTACCATCTCTAGCTCACTCTATCACAATCTTGCTCTTGCTCTTTCTCTTTCTGTCTTTCTTTCTTTCTTTTATTCTTTCTGACGCTGTCCTACCTCTTTCTTCGCCTGTGTGTTGTCTATCGTTTTGGCCTTTAGTTAAGTGTACTTGTGCTTCGATATTTTTGTGTTGCTTTTTATAGTTTATATTGTTGGTTGGGTTGGGGTTTTTTTGGTACTGAGACTGAGACTGGTTGCTCGACATTGTATGTTGCTTTGCACTGTTTCTCCTCCTCTTCTTCTTCATCTCCTTCTTATTCTTTCACCTCTTTCTCTTTTTCACATTCTCCTGCTGCTTTCCTCGTTTCTTGTTCCTCTTTCCACGTTTCCCATTTCCCAATCTGTTGTCTATATATATATGTATATATATATATATAGCTATGTTTTCCTCTACTCTGCGCTCATTTGATTTTCAATTTTCCACACAATTGCAAAAAGTAAAGGAAAAACCAACGGGCAACAATTTATTAAGTTCATTTTAGTATTTCAGTTTAAAATCTTATGAGTTTTTTTTTTGTTGTTTTCTCTATATTTTACTTGTTTTTCTTGTTATTTTGTTTAGCTTTAGGTATTTACACGGTCCCCAGGTACTACGTACATATATACATATAAAGCAGAGTAGCGCACCTAATCTTAACCGGTCGTTCATTCCGTCGTTCAATCTGTCCGTACTCTGTACGTTTCGTTTGTCTTGTTTATATTAACTCATCGACCGGGTACTATTTGGTACTCGGTATTTGATATTTGGTATTCGGTATTCTTATAGTCGGATAGTCATATAGTCGTATAGAGTCGATACTCTTGACCGGCAGCAGCTGCATTGTTTACATTGTGCGCATGTAGCAAGAAATACTGTGTTTGGCCGTCAAAAAAAAAAAACAAAAAAAAATAGTATTTTTTCTATAGTTCGCTTCTGTGTTCTTCTCTCTAGCCTAGCCTTTGCCTTTGCCTTGTATATATGTGTTTTATTTGTCTATTTATTATTCTAAGCATACTATTCATTTACCATTTAGCCAGGCCATCTATCTATCTATTCATGCGCTACCTCTTACCACTCCCTCATCTATCTTTTTGTCTTCACATTCTGCGATTTTCACATTCAAGGTGTATAATCAAGTTTTTTTTCTGTTTCTCTATTTCTCTATATTTTTCATTTCATTCCACGTTTGTAATATTTTGCTTTTTGTTTTTTTTGCGACCTCTTAACGTGCGTCGCATGAAAAGTAATCCCCATATAATGTCAAGTCAAGTCTATAATTTAATTTGTTTATGACACATATAATGATATCCTCTCTATAAGTAGACTTCGATGATTATTACTACAAAGATCGTGATGGCATATAAATATTTATATATATTTTTTTTTAATTTTAGATCTTAAGGTTTACTAATAAGCATAAGTTTAAAATTAATATCATAAGTAATATATATATATATATATATAATGTATAGAAAATAATTAACTTAACTTAATGCATAAGAAATTCAATTGTTTTTTTTTTTTTCATTTATTATTGTATACAATAATTATACTTTTAAAGCCTTTTTCAATTTCTGTTTATATAAGATTCTGAATTGGAGTATTGTTTATAGCAAAATATCAGATGAGAGTATACACACACATAGACACACTCACACTCATGAATGAATAAAACACATTGCCCCAAAACAATTCCGTTGTATTGTGTACTTAAGGTCTTGTTGCTATTGTAGGGTATTAAAAGTTTCGTTGTACATATTCTACAAATTATTGTGTGTGTTGTATCAGGTGTGTGTCTTGAATCTATATGATTATCAAATTTATATTTCGCATATGTTTCTTTTTTTTCTTTCCTTTATCTTTATCCTCTTCTCTTTACTATAAAAAAAAAACACAACAATATTTTCAATGATTTTTTTGAATTGTTTACGTAAATACGTAAAAATAATAGAAATTTTCAAAGGCAGGGGAAACTATTTTGCACGCTTTTAAGCAGCTCTTGAAAATACATCGATACATAGATATATAGATATATAGATATGTATATACTGTATTATAATCTTACTATATATGAATCATAGGAAAACGAGTTTGTCGGCTGTATAAAGTATTTCGCATTCTTATATTGTAGTTGTGGTTTCGTTTCTTTTTTTTTTACAGTTGTTTTTTGCCTTTGTTTTTTTTTCTTTGGTTCCGTTTACTTCAAAGAGAATTGCGTAGGCAAAAACGAAACCACGTGTTGTCCAGGTGTTTATGTTGGCTTTTGTTAAAGGTATTTTCTATACACTATATATATACACATACATACCACCCATAGCACCCTACAATATCATACCATATATACCCCATTTTCCATTTTCATTCTTTGTGCCAACAATAACAAGAACAACAACTGTGTGTTTTCCACATTTTTTTTTTTATTGTTCGTATTTCCCGAGGTCTTTTCCGATCTGCGCAGGTTTTTGAACTCCAGCAATAATATAATGAGAATTAACAATAAGAGAAAAAGAAACAAGAGACAGGTGAATTTTGTCGTCCTGTGCGTTGTGAATGTTTGTATATGCGCTTTGCGTGTATGTGTGTGTGTGTGTGTGTGTGAGTGTTTTTGAATGTGTTTACATTGGGGCTTACCAGTTTTATTTTTCGCCATGTTTATTTAACAGCATTTTCATTACATTAATAAATGTCAAATATTTAAATTTCGGCTCGCCCAAAAGAAAATTGAAACAAACTTCACCACTGCTGTTGCACAGTGGAGCAATACATTTGTTTATTTTTATTTTTATTTTTTTCTTTTAATTTCAATCTTTTGAAATATGCATAATGTTTTATTTAAACAATAGTGATTGTTTTTATTTTCATAATTGAACTTGAAACAAAGTACTAAGAGATGTTGACGCACATTGAAAAAAAATAATAAAATGACAACTTTAAATTGCTAAAAAAAAAAGAAAGAAAGCATTACTAATCAAAGCTTAGCTCTTTCTGTCTCATGCAAGCACGCAATTCATCATGATTTTTCAAAAGTAAAAACAAATGATTCATTATTATATATTTACATACATATATACATATATATATGTATGAGTTTCTGCGCATATAGTTCTTATCATAATTGTGAAATAAACTATATACAAGTTTTATATATATAGAACAATTTGTGCTGGTACTATACAAAAATAAAAATAAAAAACACACACAAATAATATAATAATTCTAGGTAAAGTTACGTTGATTTTACACAACTTGAACTAAATATGTTATACAATCATGACATTTTAACTAATTAAAACTGTAAACTGTTGAAATCTGTATTCTCCATCTGATTTTGTAAATTTTTGTTTGTTTTACTAAAAGGCAAAAGCGTAATATTTTTTCAAAAGACAATAAACATGAAATGTAATTTCCCTTTCAATGTCGTTGTTGTCTCTCGTTCGTTCGTTAGCGTCATACTAGAAGAAAGAATGAAGCAGTTGCCGTCCCTACTCCCCCCATATTGTTTGAAAGAGAGGCGTGGCTTTATTGTTCTCCTTTGCTGCTTGCATTGCATTGCGTTGCATTGCAACTCGAATGGTGGCACATTTTGATATAGAGGTTGCCTCTGTGTTTCCGCTTGTGCCAGATAATGACTGCTTAAACACAGAGAACACAGATGTACTATATACTATATACTATATATATATATATATATATATATATACAAAGCTGTATCTTTTGTTATTATACAGCAGCAGCATAGTTAGTTGCTTATGCATTGGTTTTTATCAGTGAACTGCACCTTTTTTTTTTGCTCACAAAATGCACTGTTGCGTTTCTCATGCTAATTTGCTATACAAATTTGTTAGAAGTGCTGTGCTGTGCTATGCTGTGCTGTGCGAGGAGGTAGCAAAAATGAGGAAATAACTTTTTGTATTTTCACTCTTATCTATTGCGTGATGGTTTGGCCCTGGCCCCTGTTCTCTCTGTATGTGTGTGTGTGTCTTTTGCTGTTTTAGCCAACCTTCCTTCCTTTCTCCCCTTTCCCACTACCAATTCTTCAGCTTCTTTGTTGCCCCGCACATTTAATGTTTTCTCTGAGCACACGCTTTCATTAGCAGGCACCTGACAAAAGCTAAAAGTTCACACATCGTCTATTTAGAGGCAGACAGGCACTTATACGAGATAAATATATATATATATATATATATATATATATATGTATGCTGTGCATGTCTGTGCTTTTGCTACACAACTTGTATTTATATATTATACATATATATATATTATATATATTATATATTATATATATATTTATATATGTATATGTATGCATGTCTGCTCTGTGTACATATAAAACATTTCAGATATTTAAAAATAAATATAAATATAAATTTTTGCGTGAGAACAATAAATGTACATATATATTTGGCCACGACTGTGTGTATATGTATGTGTATATATGGCGAATATGCATGTGAATGTGAGTGTCAACAATATAAACTGAAAACATTTGCGCATAAATATTTTCGGAAATGTCAAGTTTTTTCTTTGCACTTGAAGACAATTGCGTGTGGCCCACTGTGCATGCAGACAGGCTCTACACCTACACCTACACATGTCTCTCTTTCTCTCTCTCTTCTTATTGTATGTATGTGTGTGTATGTTAATATATGAAATGTTCGTCTGACTGTCTGCCAGCGCATTTTTTTTTTTTTTTTTTTTTTGCTATTGTTTTTGTTGTTACTGTATGTTTAGCTTTTCATCAGTAGCCAGCCGCCACTGTCGTTGCCGCTGCCGCCTCCGAAGACGACGACGACGCCGTCGTCAAGTACAAAAAATAAAAACAAAAGCGCGCTGCCGCCAAACTAAAAATCGTCGCCAACGTCACTAGCTGACAGTTGCTTCACCTTCTCCTTCTTCTCTTCTTCTTGCTCCTCTTCCCTCTCCTCCCCCCGCTCATTCTCGTGCCTTCTGTCGCATTGTTGAATCAATCAGCCGTATTGATGATGACGAGTAGGTGCTATGAGGTGGTTAAACTGAGGTAAGATTTCATCGTGGTGGGTTGACGGCCATCACGAGTTGAACAATTTTTTTTTTGTCTCTGCTCTTGCTGCTGCTGCTGCTACTGTCGCTGCTGCTTTAGCTTGCTCAGCTCGCATTGTCAGAATCGGATTTTGCTCAAATATTTTCACTTTGACTGCTCCTTGTGATTCTTATTGTTCTATTTGTTGTTGTTGTTGTTGCTGTCTTTTTTTTCTTTCTTTTTTTCTTGTTATTGTTGGCATTAAGCTAACTGAAAATTTTTCCATTGTGACGTTATGGCGCGCCAAGAGGAAGGAGGAAACGACTAAATAGAAAAGTCAAACAGCAAAGTTAACAGCTTGTGTCTGTTCCAATTTTTTTTTTTTTTTTCAATATTTTTTTTTGTCACCTTTGTTGTTGTTGTTAGCTATGTTAATATTAACATAGTTTTTTTTGCTTTACAATTTCATTTTATAAGAGATTGCAAAGTTAAATGGTGGGGGAGGGGGAAAAAGAGAGGAGAAAACGTGGGTCACATGGGCAGTGGAAGAGTGTAGGCAAGGGCAGGCAAAAGTAGCCTTATCGCTTCATTGGCTTTGACAATTTCAAATTGTTCAGCTTCAAAGTTCAAAAGCATACTATAAAGGTATTTCTCTATATATGTGTGTGTGTGTGTATGTGCGAATTCATATGTAACTGTGTGTGTGTGTGTTTTATTACAAGTTGTTCAATAAATATATAAAAACAACGTCGCACACATTGACTGACAACAAAGTGTAATAAAATTGTATGCCCTATGCACATTTATAGAGAACATATATATATATATATATGTATATGTATTTGGGGTGGGGGGATTATATGTCCATTTAGTTTTCCTCGAATCAATTTGCGTTGGTTTCAATTGTGCCAAGCCAATAATAATTGACATAAATGTCTGGCACGAGCAAAAGAAGGCCGAATGAAATATTCAAAACTGTCTGACATGTTTTCTCTGCATTATTTATTGGATCCGAAATGTTATGGTATGCATGTCTACAGAGTGAGTGAGAGTAAGAGAGATAGAGAGACAGGAGATGAGATGAGATGAAATATATGTTGTTGTATTTTTCTATATCTATGTACGTCTATGTCTATGTCTATGTCTATGCGCCTTTTGTATGACGTTTGGCAGACGCTTCTTTTGATCTCCAATGGTATTCAAACTGTGCACACTGATCGAGAGACACATCAATATGCTGGATAAACTATTTTGCTGGAATATTCATATACACATATACATTGGCCAAAAGCCTGAAAACCGCTTGAGAGCTGGAAATTAAATTTAGCTAATGTTTATTTCGTTTAATTAGACAACTGCAAGGCAAATAAAATATTTAATGTACACACTACCCCCACAACTGACGATTATACATTTCTTTTTCCTCCCCCTGCCCCTATATATATATATATATATATATATATATATATATTTTTTTTTGTTGCTGTTCTTTCAACATACTTGAAAACATTAAACAAGTGTTTTGTTAATGTTTGTTTGCTTAAATCTTTAATGTGCATTGTGCCAGGCCAGCTAGCCAGGCAGCCAGCTAGCCAAGGCAGTCAGTGAGCCAACTAGCTAAAAACCTAAAAATCCAACAAAATTCAAATTAAATACAAATACAAAATATAATTTTTCAAGTTCTTCTTCTCGTGCACACAAATACTAATACTAATACTAATACTAATACTAATACGTTAACAGTTTTAATTTTTCGTTGTTGTATTTGCCGTAAGGTTAAAAACTGCAAAAACTTTTCTAAGCAGCCAAAGCCTGAAAGTGAACGAGTGTAAGAGTGTGAGAGAGAGAGAGAGGGAAAGAATGAAACGAAACGAAATGAAACAAGTTGATGGAAGAGACACAGCGAAGGGGGGAGGCTGTGTGTGTGTGTGTGTGTGTGTGATGGTCAGTGAGTGTGAGGAGAGAAACACGGACAGCAAACCATAGCACGGACGCTCAGACGCCTAGTCATTTTCATTTTGGTTGCTCTTGCTAATTTTAAAATAGACAAACAATTTTTTATTTCAATTTACAGCAACAGCAGCAGCAGCAGCAAAGACACACACACACACAAACATACACACACAACGTTATAGCAGACAAACACATATGTTCACTAACACACACAAATACATATGCATATGATGCTGCTTTGTTTCTGTTGCTGTTGCTGTTGCTGCTGTTGCTTCTCTCACATCCCCCAGACACATGACTCGTCGACGTCGCTGTCTCAGTCGACGTTGCTGTTGTTGCTGTTGTGTTACTCTTCTTCGCCCTGCACAGCTCACCTCGCGCTGACATCAGTCTCAGTTCTTTCCATTTAGCTGTTTTGTTTGCTTTAGCAAGTAACTCGGTTGCGTATTTAAATATTTATATATTATACATATATATGTACGTATACGTAACGTAACGTATACGTATACGTATACGTATATGTATATTTATAAATCTCAGTCTGATTATGATAAGCATGATAATGATAATATGGTTAGTTGGCACTTTTTTTTTTGTCTCTCTTAGCACACGGCGCCGCTGTCCCCATTAACAGTGTTCTGTCAAGTGCATAATGCAATCAGCATTAGTTCAAACTAATTTCTATATGCTATCTCTTTCTTGCACTTGTGCACTCACACTTATTCTTTGTATTCCTTTTTTCTGTTGTTGTTACAATTTACTTGTATTTATTTTTGCAATTGTTGCACGCTGTTGTTTTTACTGTTGTTGTTTCTCTTTTTGTTTTAATTTTATTGCAAATTGCTTTTGTTTTGTGCGCGCCGCGCGAGCCTTTTGTCAATTGTTGTGAGTTTTCGCATTTAATTGGCATGTTTTGTGTAAATGTGCTTAATGAATTTCACGTTGTGCTCTGCGTTCACTGACCGAACCAACCAAGCGACCAAGCAACCAACCAACCAACCGCCTGACCATCGATTGATCAATTCAATTGATTGAATTCAATGATCATCGATAATGTAACTTTATACTATATATATTTTGTGTGTTTTTGTTTTTCTGTTTGTTTATATCAACATTTTGTTTGCTTGTTTTTTGTTTTTTTTTTGTTTTTATGTATCTGTAGTTGGGAAATTCAATTGGTCCACTTGCATCAATCAGTCAGCCTCTTCGTTAGATTTCCAACTGAAACACTTGAATTTGCCTTTTGAGTTTGAGTTTCAGCTTTTTATTTTGCCTTTTATGTCAATTCGTTACACAAGTTCAGTGATTTTCAAACTGTAAGTGTTTGTGTGTGAATCGTTAGCTGACTAGCTAGCTGCCTATGTGTGTGTGTGTGTATGTGCTGTGGTTTCACGTGCACAACGCCTGCCAAAAATAAAGCAATCAACACACACATGCACACTGAGAGAGAGAGAGAGAAACACATTCACATACTCGACAAAAAAAAAAAAATATATATATATATGAAATATAGACAATCACATAATATGAGTGCAATCAATTTTCGTTTCGTGTTAATTAATTTTGCAATGTAGTTTTTTTTTTTATTTTATTTTTTTCATTTTTTTTTTCTAATTGCTTGTAGAAAATTCTTTGTATGAGAAGAGAGAGAACATTGTGTTTGGGTTTTTGCGGCTTTTTTTTTTTTTTTTTTTTTTTGCAAAATTCTCTGTGTAAATATTTTAATTGCCTTTAGCTATAACATTTTCAACTGCAACAACAACAAAAATAACAAGTGCAGGGAGATAGAGAGAGAGACGCGAGAGAGAGAGAAAGAGAGTGAGTGAGTGAGAAATATTTGTTGCCGTCGCTATGCCCCAAAGCTCAATGCGTTCATTAAAAAATAATAAAACCAAAACGAAAAATTAAAATGTAATGAGCATTAACACAAACACACACACACACAGAAGTATATCAGACACTAACACACTCACACACGTACATCACACACTAACACAGTCACACACACAGCTCACTGGCAAATGCCAATAACAATATGTCACGAGTGTTGTTCCAATGTTTGTGTTGTGTAGTGTAGTGTGGTGAGGTGAGCATGAGAAGCATGAGGTGGTATGCTGTGATATGGTGAAAGGATTGCTTAGTTATAGTGATGTTGGAGATGAGTTTGAGGTATGATTAGGTGTGTGCTGTGCGAGAGTTTTTTGGTTTGTGGTATTCTTTTTGCCTGGCAGTCATAAATTTGATTAAAATAAAGTTTAGCTCTTGTGCGTTTGTTCGCATCATTGTCATCATCATCATCATCAACATCATCATGATGTTTTGTTTTTTTTTTCTACTTCTATTTATTGTTATATTTGCTGCGATATATACTATACTATTTGGCAGAAGGAATGCGACAAAAACTATGCTAGATGAACAAGCAATAAACCATAAATTTCTTGTCACCCAACAACACAAACATTCAAACAGCTGTAGCGGTTAAACGTTTAGGACTCTTGCAAAGTGTATAACGAGCCATGAAGCAAACCAAGAAAGACAGAGACAGAGAGAGAGAGTGAGAGTGAGCGAAAGGAAGAGAGTGACAGTGTATGTGTGTATATATATGTGAGTGTATGCGGTGGGTGGTAAACGGGCAGAGATACAGAGGTAAAAGCTGCAAAAAAACAGAAAAAAAAGAGAAAATATTAAGGTGTGTTATGCTCGCACGTGTCTGTGTAAATTTGCGTGTCTGCGTTGTATAAATTTATAATACTTTTCAGCTGCGCCTTTCTCATTGTTGTTGTTGTTGTTGCTGTTGTTGCTGCTGTTGGTGTTTTCTTTTTTTTGGCTGCAATATGCTCTATGTTTGTACATATGAATGCGAATATGTTTGTGACAAGAGCATTTTTCTTGCTTTTTCTTTTCTTTCCACTAGCTAGGCAGGCATAGAGTGAGCAAAGGGTAGGGGGATCGGTCGGTGGTTAGCAGGGAAAATGCTTCCCTCCGGTATGTAAATGAAATTGTTGTGTTTGCAATCTTTTTGCGCTTAATTTTCTATAAAGCTGTCAGGCTACAAAAGAAAGCAAGCTGTTGGCTTTTATATATATATATATGTGACTATGTGTGTGTGTGTGTGTGTGTGTGTGTCCTCTGTGTATGTTTTATATGTAGCACATATATGGCCTAATCAACGAGTTCGTGTTGACATGCAATGATAAGGACAATGTCCGTTTCTTTATATATATTTTTTTTTTGGTCTGATAAGATTGCTCTTTTTTATCTTTTACCAATTCTATAGGCCTCTTTCTCTCTCTCTCTCTCTCTCTCTCTCTCTGTCTGTCTCTATCAGTGTGTGTGTGTGTGTGTGTTATACCAAAAAAATTTATTGCCATATTAGTATGAGCTTATTTCGTTGCTTATCAAAAAGTACTTGTTACCGCCAGCTGATAACGATTTTTTTTTTTTATTTTGTTGGTCGTTATCAAGAAGCGGCACATGGCCATTTTTGAACATGAGTATTTACACATCTAAGTGTATATATAATAAGTACTTCCATATATATAATATATATATAGACATCATATAGATCTGAAGTTATATATACAGACACAAAGACTTACACATACACACACACACAGACAAATAAAGTCAAGGTTTAAGATTATGCAGTTGAAACTGGACAGCGTTGACGTCATTGTTGGCGCTGGTTACCCAATGTCATAAATACATTCATTCATATACACACACACATACAAAGATATATATGTATATGTATATGTATGTGATTGTGTGTGTGTGTGCAGTACAAATGGTAGATGGACAGTTGATGGTAATCAATTTGATTGTGAAAATTGAAACGATTTGCGTCAGAAGCAAAAGAAGATTTGTTAATGACAGTGTTGTGTAATATCACAATATCAAAATCACGTGCGCAATGTGTTTTGGAGAATATTATAAAATATGTAATAGAAATTTTATAATATCTATAAATTTATAAAAATTGACATTTATATATAAAAATTACATAAATTAATCGATTAATTAATTAATATGTAAAATTGAATAATCTATATGCATATGAAATTTATCGATAAACATAAATATGTTTTATATATAATTTTATAGGAACTAACAGCTGAAAAGAGATGCACATATAAAAATATATTATTTCTCTATTTTATTCAATTATCGCATCAAATTTATTTATCGATTATCTCTTGAATTTCAATTTGCTTTAATAAATTTCTATTGGGGTTTTTTTTTTATTATTTTATTTCTTTCTTCTTCTGTTTTGTTTATATGTAAGCAAGATTTACGACACACATTTTGCATAAATAAATGAATTTATCAAATATATATTTATACATATATATTATCATTATTATTATTTTGGTTTTTTTTTTGTTTTTTTTTTTTGCAACTTGGCGCTGAAATCAAATAATACAAAAAAAAAAACAACTGGAATCACATAAAAATAAAATAAAAAACCGAAAGAAAAGCAAATAATCAACATTGAAAATAAAAACACAAAAAACAAAGAATAAGAAAACACAGACAGACACATACATTCATACTCACACACACACACACACACAAACACAGAGAAAAACACGCACACACATATATATATAAATTGATCGATCGTATCTGATCGGTTCGAATCGTATTGTGCCACATGCTATATAGTTAACCATATTTTATAGAGTGTAAAATACTAATTAAAAAAACAAAAGAAGAAAAAGCCACAAAAACAATTTTTTTTTTTATTTATTGTTAATTATGTTGATGTGTTTTTTCTTGATTTTTCAATGATTATGGTTTTCAAAATTATCAATACCAATACCCGAGCAACCACCTCCCCCGCCCTCGCCCCCTCTCTCTCTTCTACTTTTTATTTGATGTGCCTATTTT
>JBAMBR010001653.1:0-62611 GCA_037044475.1 Zaprionus obscuricornis
TGCTGCTGCTGTTGCTGCTGTTTAAGCTGCAAAAATTGTTGTATGTTGCATAACTTTTCTTTCTTTCTTTTCTTTCTTTTCTTTCATTCCTTTCTTTTCTTTCTTTCTGGGGCGCTGGCTGTGCCTGTGACCAACAACAAAAAAACAAAAAAACAAAAAAAAGAAAAAAGAAAAGGAAAAACGTTTTTGCCATTTGAACGATTTGCTGCAAGTCCGAGCTATTCTCTCTCTCTTTCTCTCTCTCTTCCTCTCTCACTCTCCCTTTGTTTTACCCTTCAATCTCTTTCGCTTACACGTTCCTCTCTACACATACACATCTCCTTCCCCCCCCCCCCTCCTCCACGTATACTAATCTAGCATTCCACATTCAAGTGAAGCACAAACACGAAGCTCAAGCTTAATGCGATCAGAGCCAAAACTCATACGAATCATACACTGTGCGAAATTGGTGAAATGTTACAAGTTTTGAGCGATGCTTATTGTTTATAGATTTCTCTCAGCTTCAGTTTTAGTTCCAGATCCAGTTCCCATTCCCATTGCTAAATTTATTCAGTTTTTAGCTAGTTTAAGTTTCAGTTCCAATTCCAAGTTTCAGTTCCAATTCCAAGTTTCAGTTCCAATTCCAAGTTCCAGTGACAATTTCAAGTTCCAGCTTTAATTCCAAGTTCCAGCTTTAATTCCAAGTTCCAGTTCTAATTCCAAGTTCCAGTTCCAATTCCAAGTTTCTACATTCCATTTCTACATTCCATTTCCATGTTCCAATTCCACATACTAATTCCAAATTCCAATTTCATATTTCTTTTCCTTATTCCAATTGCAATTTCATGTTCCAATTCCATGTTCCAATTCCATATTTCAATTCCATATTCCAATTTCATTTTCATATTCCATTTCCACATTTCATTTCTACATTCCATTTCCATGTTTCAATTCCACATATTAATTCCAAATTCCAATTTCATATTCCATTTCCTTATTCCAATTCCAATTTCATGTTCGAATTCCATATTTCAATTGCATATTCGAATTCCATGTTCCAATTCCATGTTCCAATTCCATATTTCAATTTCAATTTCATATTCCAATTTCATTTTCATATTCCATTGCCACATTTCATTTCTAAATTCCATTTCAATGTTCCAATTCCACTTATTTCAGTGTTGAAAATTTATTTCTAATAATTTAACGATAAAATCTTTCTCTCAGTGTAGTTTGAAGCATATCAGCGGCAGCTGTAGTCAAAGTCATAGCCTATAGCCATAGCTGCTGGCATAGTCATAGTTCTAGTCCGTAGTCAACGCCATAGTCTCCGCCGTAGTCGTCGCTGTAGTCGTAGCCATAGCCGTAGCCGTATTCGTAGTTATAGCCGATAATACCAGCTGAAAACTTCAAAAGAGCAAAGGAAATGATTTCATTACCAGACACGTTCAACGCATCACGTGGCCAACGTAGTGAGCCTGAAAGTAGAAAGCCGAAAGCTCAAGTGGGCGTGGCAGTGGCAATATTTAAGAAGAGTAGCGGCAAGGGGAGGGGGTGGCAGTAGTAGTAAGGCAGCTGTAAAGTGTGTGCGAAAAACTCTTGGAATCAGCGTCACGTACGTGCAACGCGTAACGTACGAAGCGTTTTTATTAAGCTTAGAACGTGGCAGAAGCAACGACAATGAAGGGGCAGGGCCAGGGGCAGGGTTTGTGGAGTGTAGAGTTGATGGGGGGGGGGGGCAACAGCGGGAAAGGTAACGTCTAGCATTGATTACCAATTCAGCGGTCATCTAATCACAACGAACGTGCCACATCATGTGGCAAGCTAACGAAAATCCGTCAGCTAATTAAAACGCACTAAAGCAGCCAGGAGACAGGAGCAGTAGCAGCCAGCAGACAGTAGCAGCCAAAAGCAGCATAGTCTTATCTAGCATGCTGTCTCACTCACACATACTACTACTCTCTCACTCTCTTTCTCTCTCTCTCTCGCACTCTTGCATACACTTTGACATACTTTCAGTTCGCACAATTTATGAAACATAATTTCTGCGACTCTTCCCTTCTCTTTCCTCATTCACAGTCAACACGACAACAACTTGGCCTCCTCCTCCCCCCCCCCCCCATAACCTCCAGTTTTCCTGCCGCCGTTTTCTGCCTGCCTCTCGTGCCACTAAACAATTGCGAATGTCGCGACGCCGCGCTGAGGCTAAGCGACAAATGCGGCGGCAATTTAGTTAATTGCCTGCAATTATCCTAATGAGCGACTTGCCTTAGCGCCAATGTCGCAGCTACACCCCCCCCCCCATTCCCCTTGCCATACACTCCTCCCTAATTGTTGTTGCCGTTGTCGCATATAACATACATTTATCTTGCTGGAAAGGGGGAGTGGGGTGGGCTTAGGGGTGTAGGTGAAGGAAAAATGAAGCACAACTTATGCTATTTATGACCTGACGCCGTCTGCTGAGACACACACACACACACACACACACACACACACAAAAACTGACTGCAATCTGTCTTTATCCTTTCTCCCACATATCTTCCATATTCTCCCCTATCCTTAAACGTTTATTGTTTATTCTTTTAGTGCCATTATTTATTTTATTTAGTTTTTATGCTATTTCACATCTTTCTACTTTCGTTCTACATAGTCTTTGTTTTTTTTTTTAATATTATTTTTTTTTAAATATTTTCAAAGTGTGTTTTTGAGGTTGCACAGGAAATTGATATGAAATATTTGTAAGGAATTTCTTGGAAATTCCAATAAGTTACCAAAAAAAATTTTCAAAAAATTTTCAAGAATTTTGGAAAAATGCCATGAATTTCGGAAAATTTTAATAATTTGTTTTTGAGGTTGAAATATTTCTAAGGAATTTCTTGGAAATTCCAATAAGTTACCAAAAAAAATTTCCAAACAATTTTCAAGAATTTTGGAAAAATGCCATGAATTTTGGAAAATTCTATTAATGTTACAAGACACTTTAAAAATTCCATGACACTTTCAAGAAATTGTCAAGAAATTCCAAGATATTTTCTATTAAATTCCACGTAACTCCAAGAAACTTCATGGAGAAACAATAAATTTCAAGAAGCTCCAAGAAACTTCAAGATATTTTCTAATATTTTAAGAAAATTAAAAAAAAAAATTATGAAATTCGAAAATTTGTTTTAAAACATTCTCAAATGTCTAAGAATTTCAAAATAAATGCACAAAAATTATAAATTCCAAGAATTGTAAGAAATTCTAAATCCAAGAAATTTGAAAATTTTTAGAAATTTTACATATCGAAATTCTACGAGTTTAATAAAACGACAAATTTCATAAAAAATTTCCCAAATTAAAAAAAATAAAATTGCAAAAGTTTCTGAAATTTCAAGAAAAATATCGATAACTTTAAATAATTTTCATTAAAAGAAATTTAAAAAAAAAATATATATAAATTTAAAAAAAATTATAAAAACTTTAAAAAATTATAAAAAAAATGTTTAAATTTTGAAAAAAAAAACAATATAAATTGTAAAAATTTGAAAAAATATTTAACTAAATATAATTATCAAAAATTGTTTTTAGTAATTTAAAATTGAAAGTTATTAAGAAAATCAAAAAAAAAAAGTTATATGAAAATAAGAATTAAAAATTTTTTGAAAACAATAAAAATTGAAAATATGTTTTAAAAATATTAATTAAAAAATTAATTGAAAACATGTTTTAAAAATATTAATTGAAAAATTAATTGAGAAAATTGAAAAAAAAAAATGCTGTAAAATGGAAAAATAAATTGATGTTTATACATTTCTATGATACTTCCATCAAAGTTTTTAAGGACTTTCTCTGGACTCCCCTGGGATGTTACTAATATTGCCATCGAACGTGATCTCCGCCTGGTACTAGTGGGAGACCAAATAAACCTGCACAGCAGCCGATATGCTGACAAGCTGAAGGCGCACCCAAACTCGCTAGCAAACAGACTAGCTGATCCTCTACCACATCTCCGTCGACTTCAAAGAATACAACCCACTGATCTTCCAAAACGTACAATATAAGTCTTGTATAAATTTTTGTAAATTATTAAATATTTAAGGTCCCTCTGTACCATACTCCCCTTCCAAATGTTAAACGTCCGGCAAAAATAAATAAAAAAAAAAATATTAAATTTTGTTTTCGTTTTTTGCTTTTATTTTGTTAGACTTTAAATTTTATTGACAAATTGAAGCTACATAAAGCATTGACTCTTGTCTCTAAATATTAGATAGAACTACGGCTGGCTTATAGTTTTATACACTGCCAAATGTAGTTTATTTTATGGTAAAATAAAATCGATAAACGATTACGATTATTATGACAGTAATAATAATAATAATAATAATAATAATATGATGATGATGTTATTTTATGATGTTAGGCAATCATAATACTTGTAGTGTAATTATCTTTTGTCATTTATTTCCCTGCATGTTGTTGCACGTTGCACGTTGCACGATATACGTTTTACGTTTTACGTTTTAGGGGCGCAAATAGTTTCCAATCGAAGTTGAAAGTTGCGTTGCGGCGCGCCATGTATGCAATTTAGGCAAAAATTTTGTTGATGATGTTGAACGACGACGACAAAGACGACGACAAGACATTGAATGTGTTTTTGTGGTATGCTTCATGTGTGTGTTTGTGGCATGTGGCAAGTGACATGTGGCTTGCCGTTAGTCAAGTCGCTGCTACTGTCATTCCTGCTGCTGCTGCTGCCACTGTCGTATATCGTATATCGTGTGTCGTATGTCTTGAGCTTTTCCGGCACCCGGCACCCGTCACCCGTCACCCTGCCCCCTTCTCCATCATCATCATCATCATCATCAAATGACAAGCCATTTAATGTTAAACTTTAATGTTTTCTTGTAAGTGAAGTCATAATTTTCTCTACGCCTACCCCTACTAAGAATTGTGGGCGTGGCCTTAGGTTAAAGAAAGTGGAGCAAGCAGCAAACAGCAAGCAGCAGGCAGCACAGGTGGCATTATTTACGCACTTTCTATGCCGCAACGCCACGCAACGCACCTGCTTGACTTCACATTCTCTTACTCCCCCCCTACCCCTACCCCTACACCTACCCCTCCCGCCAGCCAACTCTTCCCCTTCTCACACTCGCTATTATTTATATGCTGTGTGTCTGTGTCTGTGTCTGTGGCAAAGGCAACGTTAAACGAGCTCATGAAATAATGCGCCAAGTGTTTTATGCCATAATATTTATCTCTCTCTCTCTCTCTCTCTCTCTCTCTTTCTCTTCTCCTTCTCCATCTCTCTTCACTTGCAGCCAGCAAAACTGTCGCCCAGCATGTGTCTGTCTGTCTGTCTGTCTGTGTGTTTGCCTACATTATGGAAATCGTTGGATTTTTAGCTTGAAATGTTTTCGCACGATCATTTGTCATTCATTTTTTAGCGCTTTTCTAGCGTCTTTTACAGCTAACATTTTCTTTTTCATTTTTTTTGTTTTTTTTTTTTTTGCTTCATTTTCCAGTCAGTGACAGAGCGCAACATGAATGATATATAAGCAAGCACAATGAGGGCGCACTAAGTGAGACACAATGCACGTGGAAGGAGAGAGAGAGAGAGAGAGAGAGAGAGAGAGAGTGATGGGGTGGTGCGGGTTTTTGTGGTTAAGCAGAATCACAGACGGTTGACAGAGAAGTCAGTGAATGTAGCAGCAGTGAATGAAGTGTAGGCTGGGGGAGATAAAGGTAATGTAAGGTTGGCAGTGACACAGACAGAGAGACATATGTAGACAGACAGACAGACAGACAGTTGAACAGACTGACGGACAGACAGACAGACAGACAGACAGACAGTTGAACAGACTGACGGACAGACAGACAGACAGATAGTGAGACATGCAAAAAGACAGACTAAAAGGTATATAGACAGACAGGCGGATAGATGGACAGACAGACGGACAGACAGACAGACTGATGAACAGGCAGACGGACTGACAGACAGACAGACTGATGAACAGGCAGACGGACAGACAGACAGACAGACAGACAGACAGACAGACAGACAGACTGTAGAACAGGCAGACGGACAGACTGAAATAGAGCCGGAGAGACAGACAAACAATCGAACAGACAGACGGACAGACAGACAGACAGGCGGATAGACAGACAAACAGACGGACGGACGGACAGATAGACAGACGGAGAGATAGACAGACGGACAGACTGATGAACAGGCAGACGGACAGACAGACAGACGGACAGACTGATGAACAGGCAGACGGACAGACAGACAGACAGACAGACTGATCAACAGGCAGACGGACAGACAGACGGACAGACTGAAATAGAGCCGGAGAGACAGACAAACAATCGAACAGACAGACGGACAGACAGACAGACAGGCGGATAGACAGACAAACAGACGGACGGACGGACAGATAGACAGACGGAGAGATAGACAGACGGACAGACTGATGAACAGGCAGACGGACAGACAGACAGACTGATCAACAGGCAGACGGACAGACAGGCAGACGGACAAACGGATAGACAGAAAGACAACCAGACAGACAAACAGTCGAACAGCCATATGAACGGACGAACGGATGGACAGACAGACATACATACGAAGAGACTGACGGACAGGCAGACAGAAGAACGAAAAGGCAGACTGGCAGAAAGACGGACGGATAAACAGCTAAACGGATAGACAAACAGACGGACAGACAGGCAGACATAAAGACGATAGACAAAAGGACAGACAGGCAGAAGTCTGGACAGGCAGGCAAGCACAGACTTATAGACGGAAAGACAGAGAGAGAGAGAGAGAGAGAGAGAGCGAAAGAGACAGTGAGAGAGAGAGAGAGAGAGAGAGAGAAGGACACCAGCATAGCAAGAAAGACAGACAGCAGACCTGCAGACGGCCGGGCAGGCGGACAAACAAAACTTCTTTTTATTTTATGGCTAAAAAAAAATTGCCGCCGTAACTTGATGCTCATTAAGCGCTGCGTAACTCTAACAGGAAATGCGACGAAGATGCATAGCAGCGCATATAAAATATACAAGTATATTTATATACTCACACACACACACACACACACATAGCTATACACATATATATTTCTGCGTATTCGTATATTTAACTGTCTTCTAAAATTTTTTGCATTGATTGATCGATCTTTCGCATTGGGAATTTCTTGCCGACCGACGCCTTCGAAATTTGAGCAGGAAAATTCTTAACGTTACGCTTCAACACGCGTTTTGCCTGTATCAATCTCTCCCCTCTCTCTCTCTCTCTCTCACTCTGTCTATCTCTTGCTCTGCGTGTCTGTGTGTAAAAGTCCTTGGAGAGTAATCACTTACAACACATGTGCAAAAATTTAGCTAGAAATTCAATTTGCGACTGTGAAGTTAAAACTAAAATTGAATTTACAAATTTACAAAAATAAATTGCATAATAAATATTTATTTACTTTTCTTTTCATTTTCATTTTACACATTTTTTACATTTATTTTACACTCTGTTTTATTTTTTTATGTTATTATAAAGTTTTTTTTTCTTTGTTATAAATGTTTATATAAATTTCATCATAAATATTTATTTGCTATTTTATATTTTATACATTTTTTTTCTGAGAAAGATAATTTTTACAATAATAAATTTTTAATTTATAATTATTTAAAAATTTTATAATAATAAAATTCAAATGAAGAAAATTAAAAAATTAAAAATTTAATAATAATTTCTTATTATTTTTTTTCTTATAAATAAAAAGCTTGAATTATTATTGAAACTTGATTAATTTAATAATATTTGATTTTTTCTTTATTTATAGATCATAAAAAATGATTTTCATTTTTTTTTTTATGAATTGCGTAAATTGAATTTTGATTTTGAATTTTTAATATTTTATATTAATTTAATTTTAATTTTATAAATAAAAAAAGGTTTTTTTTTATTTTTTTTTTATGTATTTTTGTCTCTTGTTTTAAGAATTTTGAATTTTAATTTTTTATATTTCATATTAATTTAATTTTAATTTTTTCAATAAAAAAAAGTAATTTTTTTTTATTTTATTTTTTTTTATATATTTTTGTTTTTTGTTTTGAGAATTTGTACAAAAAAAAAATTGAAAATAATTTTTTTAGTGATTTTTAAAATTAAAATTAAATTAATATAAAATATAAAAAATCCAAAGTCAAAATTCTCAAAACAAAGAACAAAAATATATAAAAAAAAATAAAATAAAAAAAAATTACTTTTTTTTATTGAAAAAATTAAAATTAAATTAATATGAAATATAAAAAATTAAAATTCAAAATTCTTAAAACAAGAGACAAAAATACATAAAAAAAAAATAAAAAAAAACCTTTTTTTATTTATAAAATTAAAATTAAATTAATATAAAATATTAAAAATTCAAAATCAAAATTCAATTTACGCAATTCATAAAAAAAAAAATGAAAATCATTTTTTATGATCTATAAATAAAGAAAAAATCAAATATTATTAAATTAATCAAGTTTCAATAATAATTCAAGCTTTTTATTTATAAGAAAAAAAAATAATAAGAAATTATTATTAAATTTTTAATTTTTTAATTTTCTTCATTTGAATTTTATTATTATAAAATTTTTAAATAATTATAAATTAAAAATTTATTATTGTAAAAATTATCTTTCTCAGAAAAAAAATGTATAAAATATAAAATAGCAAATAAATATTTATGATGAAATTTATATAAACATTTATAACAAAGAAAAAAAAACTTTATAATAACATAAAAAAATAAAACAGAGTGTAAAATAAATGTAAAAAATGTGTAAAATGAAAATGAAAAGAAAAGTAAATAAATATTTATTATGCAATTTATTTTTGTAAATTTGTAAATTCAATTTTAGTTTTAACTTCACAGTCGCAAATTGAATTTCTAGCTAAATTTTTGCACATGTGTTGTAAGTGATTACTCTCCAAGGACTTTTACACACAGACACGCAGAGCAAGAGATAGACAGAGTGAGAGAGAGAGAGAGAGAGAGAGAGGAGAGATTGATACAGGCAAAACGCGTGTTGAAGCGTAACGTTAAGAATTTTCCTGCTCAAATTTCGAAGGCGTCGGTCGGCAAGAAATTCCCAATGCGAAAGATCGATCAATCAATGCAAAAAATTTTAGAAGACAGTTAAATATACGAATACGCAGAAATATATATGTGTATAGCTATGTGTGTGTGTGTGTGTGTGTGAGTATATAAATATACTTGTATATTTTATATGCGCTGCTATGCATCTTCGTCGCATTTCCTGTAAGAGTTACGCAGCGCTTAATGAGCATCAAGTTGCGGCGGCAATTTTTTTTTAGCCATAAAATAATAAAAGAAGTTGTGTTTGTCCGCCTGCCCGGCCGTCTGCTGGTCTGCTGTCTGTCTTTCTTGCTATGCTGCTGTCCTTCTCTCTCTCTCTCTCTCTCTCTCTCACTGTCTCTTTCGCTCTCTCTCTCTCTCTCTCTCTCTCTCTCTCTCTTCTCTCTTCTCTTTCTCTCTCTCTCTCTCTCTCTGTCTCTGTCTTTCCGTCTATAAGTCTGTGCTTGCCTGCCTGTCCAGACTTCTGCCTGCCTGTCCTTTTGTCTATCGTCTTTATGTCTGCCTGTCTGTCCGTCTGTTTGTCTATCCGTTTAGCTGTTTATCCGTCCGTCTTTCTGCCAGTCTGCCTTTTCGTTCTTCTGTCTGCCTGTCCGTCAGTCTCTTCGTATGTATGTCTGTCTGTCCATCCGTTCGTCCGTTCATATGGCTGTTCGACTGTTTTTCTGTCTGGTTGTCTTTCTGTCTATCCGTTTGTCCGTCCGTCTGTCTGTCTGTCTGTCTGTCTGTCTGTCTGTCTGTCTGTCTGTCCGTCTCTCTGTCTGTCTGTCCGTCTGCCTGTTCATCAGTCTGTCCGTCTGTCTATCTCTCCGTCTGTCTATCTGTCCGTCCGTCCGTCTGTTTGTCTGTCTATCCGCCTGTCTGTCTGTCTGTCCGTCTGTCTGTTCGATTGTTTGTCTGTCTCTCCGGCTCTATTTCAGTCTGTCCGTCTGTCTGTCCGTCTGCCTGTTCATCAGTCTGTCCGTCTGTCTGTCTGTCCGTCTGCCTGTTCATCAGTCTGTCCGTCTGTCTGTCTGTCCGTCTGCCTGTTCATCAGTCTGTCTGTCTGTCCGTCTGTCTGTCTGTCCGTCTGCCTGTTCATCAGTCTGTCTGTCTGTCCGTCTATCTGTCCATCTATCCGCCTGTCTGTCTGTTTCTATATACCTTTTAGTCTGTCTTTTTGCATGTCTCACTATCTGTCTGTCTGTCTGTCCGTCAGTCTGTTCAACTGTCTGTCTGTCTGTCTGTCTACATATGTCTCTCTGTCTGTGTCACTGCCAACCTCACATTACCTTTATCTCCCCCAGCCTACACTTCATTCACTGCTGCTACATTCACTGACTTCTCTGTCAACCGTCTGTGATTCTGCTTAACCACAAAAACCCGCACCACCCCATCACTCTCCCTCTCTCTCTCTCTCTCTCTCTCTCCTTCCACGTGCATTGTGTCTCACTTAGTGCGCCCTCATTGTGCTTGCTTATATATCATTCATGTTGCGCTCTGTCACTGACTGGAAAATGAAGCAAAAAAAAAACAAAAAAAATGAAAAAGAAAATGTTAGCTGTAAAAGACGCTAGAAAAGCGCTAAAAAATGAATGACAAATGATCGTGCGAAAACATTTCAAGCTAAAAATCCAACGATTTCCATAATGTAGGCAAACACACAGACAGACAGACAGACACATGCTGGGCGACAGTTTTGCTGGCTGCAAGTGAAGAGAGATGGAGAAGGAGAAGAGAGAGAGAGAGAGAGAGAGAGAGAGAGAGAGATAAATATTATGGCATAAAACACTTGGCGCATTATTTCATGAGCTCGTTTAACGTTGCCTTTGCCACAGACACAGACACACAGCATATAAATAATAGCGAGTGTGAGAAGGGGAAGAGTTGGCTGGCGGGAGGGGTAGGGGTAGGGGTAGGGGGAGGTAAGAGAATGTGAAGTCAAGCAGGTGCGTTGCGTGGCGTTGCGGCATAGAAAGTGCGTAAATAATGCCACCTGTGCTGCCTGCTGCTTGCTGTTTGCTGCTTGCTCCACTTTCTTTAACCTAAGGCCACGCCCACAATTCTTAGTAGGGGTAGGCGTAGAGAAAATTATGACTTCACTTACAAGAAAACATTAAAGTTTAACATTAAATGGCTTGTCATTTGATGATGATGATGATGATGATGGAGAAGGGGGCAGGGTGATGGGTGCCGGGTGCCGGGTGCCGGAAGAGCTCAAGACATACGACACACGATATACGATATACGGCAGTGGCAGCAGCAGGAATGACAGTAGCAGCGACTTGACTAACGGCAAGCCACATGTCACTTGCCACATGCCACAAACACACACATGAAGCATACCACAAAAACACATTCAATGTCTTGTCGTCGTCGTCGTTGTTCAACATCATCAACAAAATTTTTGCCTAAATTGCATACATGGCGCGCCGCAACGCAACTTTCAACTTCGATTGGAAACTATTTGCGCCCCTAAAACGTAAAACGTAAAACGTATATCGTGCAACGTGCAACGTGCAACGTGCAACATGCAGGGAAATAAATGACAAAAGATAATTACACTACAAGTATTATGATTGCCTAACATCATAAAATAACATCATCATCATATTATTATTATTATTATTACTGTCATAATAATCGTAATCGTTTATCGATTTTATTTTTACCATAAAATAAACTACATTTGGCAGTGCATAAAACTATAAGCCAGCCGTAGTTCTATCTAATATTTAGAGACAAGAGTCAATGCTTTATGTAGCTTCAATTTGTCAATAAAATTTAAAGTCTAACAAAATAAAAGCAAAAACGAAAATAAAATTTAATATTTTTTTTTTTTATTTATTTTTGCCGGACGTTTAACATTTGGAAGGGGAGTATGGTACAGAGGGACCTTAAATATTTAATAATTTACAAAAATTTACACAAGACTTATATTGTACGTGTTGGAAGATCAGTGGGTTGTATTCTTTGAAGTCGACGGAGAGGTGGTAGAGGATCAGCTAGTCTGTTTGCTAGCGAGTTTGGGTACGCCTTCAGCTTGTCAGCATATCAGCATATCGGCTGTTCAGGTTTATTTGGTCTCCCACTAGTACCAGGCGGAGATCACGTTCGATGGCAATATTAGTGACATCCCAGGGGAGTCCAGAGAAAGTCCTTAAAAACTTTGATGGAAGTATCATAGAAATGTATAAACATCAATTTATTTTTCCATTTTACAGCATTTTTTTTTTTTCAATTTTCTCAATTAATTTTTCAATTAATATTTTTAAAACATGTTTTCAATTAATTTTTTAATTAATATTTTTAAAACATATTTTCAATTTTTATTGTTTTCAAAAAATTTTTAATTCTTATTTTCATATAACTTTTTTTTTTTTGATTTTCTTAATAACTTTCAATTTTAAATTACTAAAAACAATTTTTGATAATTATATTTAGTTAAATATTTTTTCAAATTTTTACAATTTATATTGTTTTTTTTTTCAAAATTTAAACATTTTTTTTATAATTTTTTAAAGTTTTTATAATTTTTTTTAAATTTATATATATTTTTTTTTTAAATTTCTTTTAATGAAAATTATTTAAAGTTATCGATATTTTTCTTGAAATTTCAGAAACTTTTGCAATTTTATTTTTTTTAATTTGGGAAATTTTTTATGAAATTTGTCGTTTTATTAAACTCGTAGAATTTCGATATGTAAAATTTCTAAAAATTTTCAAATTTCTTGGATTTAGAATTTCTTACAATTCTTGGAATTTATAATTTTTGTGCATTTATTTTGAAATTTTTAGACATTTGAGAATGTTTTAAAACAAATTTTCGAATTTCATAATTTTTTTTTTTAATTTTCTTAAAATATTAGAAAATATCTTGAAGTTTCTTGGAGCTTCTTGAAATTTATTGTTTCTCCTTGTAGTTTCTTGGAGTTACGTGGAATTTAATAGAAAATATCTTGGAATTTCTTGACAATTTCTTGAAAGTGTCATGGAATTTTTAAAGTGTCTTGTAACATTAATAGAATTTTCCAAAATTCATGGCATTTTTCCAAAATTCTTGAAAATTTTTTGAAAATTTTTTTTGGTAACTTATTGGAATTTCCAAGAAATTCCTTAGAAATATTTCAACCTCAAAAACAAATTATTAAAATTTTCCGAAATTCATGGCATTTTTCCAAAATTCTTGAAAATTTTTTGAAAATTTTTTTTGGTAACTTATTGGAATTTCCAAGAAATTCCTTAGAAATATTTCATATCAATTTCCTGTGCAACCTCAAAAACACACTTTGAAAATATTTCAAAAAAAATAATATTAAAAAAAAAAACAAAGACTATGTAGAACGAAAGTAGAAAGATGTGAAATAGCATAAAAACTAAATAAAATAAATAATGGCAATAAAAGAATAAACAATAAACGTTTAAGGATAGGGGAGAATATGGAAGATATGTGGGAGAAAGGATAAAGACAGATTGCAGTCAGTTTTTGTGTGTGTGTGTGTGTGTGTGTGTGTGTGTCTCAGCAGACGGCGTCAGGTCATAAATAGCATAAGTTGTGCTTCATTTTTCCTTCACCTACACCCCTAAGCCCACCCCACTCCCCCTTTCCAACAAGATAAATGTATGTTATATGCGACAACGGCAACAGCAATTAGGGAGGAGTGTATGGCAAGGGGAATGGGGGGGGGGGTGTAGCTGCGACATTGGCGCTAAGGCAAGTCGCTCATTAGGATAATTGCAGGCAATTAACTAAATTGCCGCCGCATTTGTCGCTTAGCCTCAGCGCGGCGTCGCGACATTCGCAATTGTTTAGTGGCACGAGAGGCAGGCAGAAAAGCAGCGGCAGGAAAACTGGGGGTTATGGGGGGGGGGGGGGAGGAGGCCAAGTTGTTGTCGTGTTGACTGTGAATGAGGAAAGAGAAGGGAAGAGTCGCAGAAATTATGTTTCATAAATTGTGCGAACTGAAAGTATGTCAAAGTGTATGCAAGAGTGCGAGAGAGAGAGAGAAAGAGAGTGAGAGAGTAGTAGTAGTGTGTGAGTGAGACAGCATGCTAGATAAGACTATGCTGCTTTTGGCTACTACTGTCTGCTGGCTGCTACTGCTCCTGTCTCCTGGCTGCTTTAGTGCGTTTTAATTAGCTGACGGATTTTCGTTAGCTTGCCACATGATGTGGCACGTTCGTTGTGATTAGATGACCGCTGAATTGGTAATCAATGCTAGACGTTACCTTTCCCGCTGTTGCCCCCCCCCCCCCCATCAACTCTACACTCCACAAACCCTGCCCCTGGCCCTGCCCCTTCATTGTCGTTGCTTCTGCCACGTTCTAAGCTTAATAAAAACGCTTCGTACGTTACGCGTTGCACGTACGTGACGCTGATTCCAAGAGTTTTTCGCACACACTTTACAGCTGCCTTACTACTACTGCCACCCCCTCCCCTTGCCGCTACTCTTCTTAAATATTGCCACTGCCACGCCCACTTGAGCTTTCGGCTTTCTACTTTCAGGCTCACTACGTTGGCCACGTGATGCGTTGAACGTGTCTGGTAATGAAATCATTTCCTTTGCTCTTTTGAAGTTTTCAGCTGGTATTATCGGCTATAACTACGAATACGGCTACGGCTATGGCTACGACTACAGCGACGACTACGGCGGAGACTATGGCGTTGACTACGGACTAGAACTATGACTATGCCAGCAGCTATGGCTATAGGCTATGACTTTGACTACAGCTGCCGCTGATATGCTTCAAACTACACTGAGAGAAAGATTTTATCGTTAAATTATTAGAAATAAATTTTCAACACTGAAATAAGTGGAATTGGAACATTGAAATGGAATTTAGAAATGAAATGTGGCAATGGAATATGAAAATGAAATTGGAATATGAAATTGAAATTGAAATATGGAATTGGAACATGGAATTGGAACATGGAATTCGAATATGCAATTGAAATATGGAATTCGAACATGAAATTGGAATTGGAATAAGGAAATGGAATATGAAATTGGAATTTGGAATTAATATGTGGAATTGAAACATGGAAATGGAATGTAGAAATGAAATGTGGAAATGGAATATGAAAATGAAATTGGAATATGGAATTGAAATATGGAATTGGAACATGGAATTGGAACATGAAATTGCAATTGGAATAAGGAAAAGAAATATGAAATTGGAATTTGGAATTAGTATGTGGAATTGGAACATGGAAATGGAATGTAGAAATGGAATGTAGAAACTTGGAATTGGAACTGGAACTTGGAATTAGAACTGGAACTTGGAATTAAAGCTGGAACTTGGAATTAAAGCTGGAACTTGAAATTGTCACTGGAACTTGGAATTGGAACTGAAACTTGGAATTGGAACTGAAACTTGGAATTGGAACTGAAACTTAAACTAGCTAAAAACTGAATAAATTTAGCAATGGGAATGGGAACTGGATCTGGAACTAAAACTGAAGCTGAGAGAAATCTATAAACAATAAGCATCGCTCAAAACTTGTAACATTTCACCAATTTCGCACAGTGTATGATTCGTATGAGTTTTGGCTCTGATCGCATTAAGCTTGAGCTTCGTGTTTGTGCTTCACTTGAATGTGGAATGCTAAATTAGTATACGTGGAGGAGGGGGGGGGGGGGGAAGGAGATGTGTATGTGTAAGAGGAACGTGTAAGCAAAAGATGAAGGGTAAAACAAAGGGAGAGTGAGAGAGGAAGAGAGAGAGAAAGAGAGAGAGATAGCTGCAGTTGAGCAAATCGTTCAAATGGCAAAAACGTTTTTCCTTTTCTTTTTTTTTTTTGTTTTTTTGTTTTTTGTTGTTGGTCACAGGCACAGCCAGCGCCCCAGAAAGAAAGAAAAGAAAGGAATGAAAGAAAAGAAAGAAAAGAAAGAAAGAAAAGTTATGCAACATACAACAATTTTTGCAGCTTAAACAGCAGCAACAGCAGCAGCAGCAGCAGCAGCAACAGCAAAACTGAAAGCCGAAAATGAAATCGATTTATCTGTTCTATTGGTGCGCTCAAGCCTCAAGCCACATGCCGCATGCCACATGCCACATGCCGCCAGCCACACGCCCACATGCCACATACGCCCTTAATAGCGAGAGAGACACACACACATGACCATTGTGTGGGTGCTGTGCTTGCGGGAAGTGTGCGGGAGGTGTATGGAGGGAGGAGAACTGGATGATGGGTGATGGTGGATGGTGGATGGGGGGGGGGGTGGGGGTTGTGCTGCTTATATACCGTTATACGTTGTCGTTTATATTATATAAGAGACAGAGAAACTCTCACAGTGCGATGGGTGGAGCCTACGCTATGGCCATGTCTGTCTCTGTCTGTCTATGTGTGTGCGTGTGTGTGTCTATGTGTGTATGTCGCATATGTATTGTTGTAGTGTGCGTGTGTGCTTGATGTGTCCAATCAGAAGCAAGTTTCATCTCGTCGTAGTCGTTGTCGTTGTCGGAGTCGACACACACACACACACACACAGACAGACACACACACACAGTGACAATGGCAACAGCAGCACACGAAAAGCAAACATGACGACAACAACAGAAACACAAATAGAAATAAAATAAAAAATAAAATCAAAAAATAAAATAAAAATGAAATAAATAAGAAATGAGAAAGCAAAAGAAATGGAAAAATGCTTCAACGAACAGTCGCAGCAACAGTAGCAGTAGCAGCAGAGAGCGCAAGGGGAAGCAAAAGAATTGAAACTGAAGACCAGTCAGCCAGAAATCAACAAAAGCCGCTCAAGAGCAAAACAACAACAATAAATGCAATAAATACGCGACGACAACAAAATAAAATAAAATAAAATAAAATACAAAAAAAAAAATATAAGAATATAAAATTGCTAGCAAAATTGTTGAAGCAACCAGCAATAAAAGCGTTAAGCATATCACACACACACACACATACACAAACACACTTGTCTGCAGTGCTACGCCTCTGCATTGCAATAGCAAAAAAAAATTAAATAAAATTAAATACAAATAAAAAAAAATCAACTTTAAGCTTTTTCGCACAATACTTTACTTTGCCAGCTTTAAGCTATTTATGCTAGCATTTTATTTAGCTTATGTTTAACTTAAGCTAATTAAATTTTTTAATAAATTTTTTTTTTTTTTTGCAATTTTTCAAATGCTTTAAAATTATTTTACAATTTTATTTGCAATTTAATTTGCATTTTGCTTGAATTACAAGCAACGCCTGCAAGTATGCTACAATTAATGTTTGAGCAATGAGCAGCTGCGCTAATAGCTTTGATCTGAGCATTGCCAGTCGCAAGTTGTCAGAGTGAGAGAGAGCTACAGTCATAATGCAAGCTCAAGCTCTTTGAAAGATGTTAGATGTGAGAGCGATAATGCGTGTGCAAAGAGAGCGCAGCTTGCTTGAGCTTGAGTTTACAAATCACTTATGCTCTCTCTTTCACTCCTAGTGCAAGTGATAAAATCAGAGAGCGCAGCTTGCAAAACTGCCTCTCAATGCATGCATAACATTTACGCTCTCACATCTATTGCAAATGTTAAAGCGAGAGAGCGCAGCTTGCAAGCTGGCCTGAGCCGAGCTCAGAGAGTACTTTGCTTTCAGCTTTCAGCTGCTCGTGCTCACTTTGCAAACAGTCAAAGCTGCAAATTAAAAAAAAAAAAAAAAAAAATCTATAAAAATTTGTAAACATAAAAACAGCTGCGCATCAATTCATAATGTGTCAAGTCACTTGTTTAGACATAAATAAACAATGTCTTCAAGCAAATGACTTGCAATTTTTGTTGACACAAACGCATGTGGCTGCAAGTATATCAACTTATCAGACCTTCAACCAGCACCCCCGCACCACAGCTTTAGGTATCAAGTTTTGTCAAGCTGCCTGCCGACTGGCGACTGGCGAATGCTACACCCCTTGGGCGACCTTACGCATCAGTACCAGCCGTTTAACACTAACTAAGCTGCTTATTTTCTAATACAAAAGGAAAAAATGCAAAGAAAAATACACAAAAAAAAAAAAAAATAAAAATAAAAAAAATACAAAAAAAAAAAACGAGAGAAAAATAATGTGCCGCAGGGTAAGATAAGTGTGGCGAAGGAGGACAACAGCAGAAGCAGCAGCAGCAGGGGTAGGTGTGGCATACGGCAAGTTAAGAAATCAAACAGCTGACATAAATAACATTTTAATTTAAATACGACAGGACAAACTCAACAACAACAACAACGAACAGCAATAATAATAACAAAAGCAACAGAAACATTTTTTTTTTTTACTGTTAAGGTAAGCAGAAGGTACAACAACAACAACAACAACAAAGCAACAAAATAAGAAGTTAAAAAAAAAAATACATATTTAAAGTGAAGCTCAACACAGCAAAAAAAAAAAGGAAAAAAAAAGAAGAGGCGGTCAAAGGCAGTGGCAGTGGCAGTGGCAGTGGCGGAGGGAGAGAAGGACAAGCGACCACGCAGCGGCAAAGCAAACAAAATTAAACAGCAACAACAATAATAAGAAAGCAAAAATGTGCAAACACACACACACACACACAATATACAACAACAGTAACAACAACAAACAAACGAACAAACAAAATAAAAATCTGCTTAAAATTAATCGTATCATAAGATACCCTGTAAATTTGTAAAAATGAATACATTAAAAAATATTTTATAAATATTGAATAAATATTAAATAAATACTAAAAAAATTAAAAAAAAATTAAAAAAAAATTAAAAAAAATTAAAAAAAAAATATTTAATAAATATTTAATAAATACATTAATAAATACTAAATAAATACAAAAACAAATACTTTATAAATACTAAATAAATACTACAAAAATACTAAATAAATACGAAGTACATACAAACAATAAACAGCAATAAAAATACCAAGTACTAAAGAAAAACTAAATAAATACTAAAACAAAATACTAAACAAATACCAAAATAATACTTTAACAATTAAAAAAAAAAATACTAAATAAATACTAAAAAAAAAAAACACTAAAAAATAACAAATTAATTACTAAATAAATATTAAAATAAATACTAATAAATATTTAATAAAAACTTAATTAATACCAAATAAATACTAAATAAATACTTAATAAATACTAAATAATTACTAAATAAATACTAAAAAAATATTAAAAAAAAATACTTAGTAAATACTAAATAAATACTAAAATAAATACTAAAAATGCTTAATAAAAACTTAATAAATACTAAATAAATACTAAATAAATACTATATAAATACTAAATAAATACTAAAAAAAATACTTAGTAAAAACTTAATAAATACTAAAATAAATACTAAAAATGCTTAATAAAAACTTAATAAATACTAAATAAATACTAAATATGTACTAAATAAATACTAAATAAATACTAAATAAATACTAAAAAAAATACTTAGTAAAAACTTAATAAATACTAAAATAAATACTAAAAATGCTTAAATAAAAATTTAATAAATACTAAATAAATACTAAATACATACTAAATAAATACTAAAAAAAATACTTAATAAATACTAAATAATTATTAAATATTAAATTAGATTTTTTTTATTAGATATTAAAATAAACACTAATAAATACTTAGTAAAAACTTAATAAATACTAAAAAAAATATTAAATATATACCAAAATAATACTAAATAAATCGAAAAAAATACTAAATTAATACTAAGATAATACACAATACATAAAAAAAACAATTCTAAATAAATAGTATAAAATAAGTACAAAGAAAATACTAAATAAATACTAAATAAATACTAAATAAATACTAAATAAATACTAAAAAAAAATACTAAAAAAAACTAGATAAATGCTAAATCAAGACTTAATTAAACCAAAATAAATACTAAAAAAAATATTAAATAAATACCAAAATAATACTAAGTAAATTCGAAAAAATACTAAATTAATACTAAGATAATACAACGAATAATAAAAAATACTAAAAATAAATATTAAAAAAAATACTAAATATATATACTGAAAAAATACATAGATATCAAAAAAAAAAATTAAATAAATACTAAATAAATATTAAATAAAATTTTAATAAATTTTTTTATAATAATTACTATAAAAAAATGAAAAATACTAAATTATATAAACAATACTTTGGCTAAAATTAAAAAAAAAAATCAATGTTAAATAGAAATATCAAAAAAAAAAAATATAAAAAAAAATACCAAATAAAACCTAAAAAAAATACTATCACAACATAGTATTGCGCATAGCTATCAACTGATTTTACAGAGTATTTGAAAAAACGAACAACAGCAGCAGCAGCAGCGACAGCAGCCGACGTTGACGCCGACGTTGACGCTGACGCCGCAGCAGTGGGAAAGTAAATTTTATTTTAAAATAAATTTATCGCCTTATCCGTTGTCCAGGGCAGCGCTGGGGGAGCGCCAAAAAAAGCACTGCAGGACACAAAAACGACAACAAGCTGAGGATAAACAGGACAGCAAACAGGATAGCTAAATGTGAGATGGGAACAGAGTAGTACAACTGGCGGTAGGTAGGGACAGCAGGATGCCAACAGCAAGCACAGCCAGAAGTCAAAGTCAAGTTATTCTTATTGTTGTTGTTGTTGTTGTTGTTGCTGTTGTTGTTGGGTTGCAGCACATTTCAGTTTGCCAATTGCAGGATAAAAACAACAACAACAATAACAATGCGGGCAACACATGCGAGACAAGGCAACACTCTACAACACAACACAACCGCCCTGACCCCGCCCACCTGGCACCTGACTAGCTGGACGGTAGCTTGGCCCCAGCACGAGCGCTTCATTTGAACGAAATGAAATCATAATGAGATTTCTGCGTTCACTTTTTTTTTTCTCTCTCTCTCTATCTCTCTCTCTCTCTCTCTCTCTCTCTCTCCTTGCTGTGTATATGTCGCTCAACATTGTGTGGAAGTCAAAGGCGCAGGGCAGTGGGGATGGGGGGGCGGGGTCTTGGCAAGTGGGATTTCTGGCTATTGCCATGGACTCGGACGTAATGACAAAAATTCATAATTGGATAAAGATGCGAACGTGTTTTGCGTATTCAAAATGAAAAGAAAGCAACAAAAAAAACAACACAGCAAAAAAAAAAAAAAAAAATAAGACAAATTCGAAAAAGAAAATTTGAGTGAAATTTGAAAATGTTAGGAAAAAAAATTTTGAAAATAAAATAAAATATTATTATAGCAAAATTTGAGCAAGTTGCTTAGAAAATTTGTATGAAAATTTCAGATGATTATGAGGAATATTTAAGTTATTTTTAAGCAGCAAATAAATATAAAATGTTTAAAAAAAAATATGAGTAAAATTTCAGGAAACTAGTTAAAAAAAAATTATATAAAAAAAAATGTTTTGTAGAAAATTGAAAAATAATTAAGAAAAAAATAAAAATAAAATTTCTAAATTGTAATTTAAGAAAACAGAGAAAAAAATTGAAGAATCTTTTTTTTTTTAATTTTAAAGGAAAATTGAAGAATATTTCAATAAAATTGTAGAATATTTGTTGTAAAATTGCAATAAAATTTGAGGAAAATTTTATTTAAATTTGAAAAAATTATAAAAATTAAAAAAAATGTGAAAAAAACGAGAAAAAAAATATTTGAAAAAATGGTGAGCTAAATAAAATAATTAAAAATTAATAAAAAACAAAAAGTAGAAATTTTTAAAAATTAAGAAACATTTCAAAAAGAAGAAATTTCAAAAAAAAAAAACTTGAAATAAAATATTTAATATATAATATTAAATTATAAAATTACAATAAAAATTTGTAGTAAAAATTGTAGAAAAATATTAAAAAAAAAAAAACGTTGTCAGAGAAATTTATTGGAAAATTGAAGAGAAAATATGTGAAATATTTGAAGAAAACGGAAATTTATGAAAATATATTAGTAAAATTTCATATGAATATTATTTAAAGACATTGCATATATTGTGGCGCCACATGTGTGTGTGTGTGTGTGTGTGTGTGTGTGTGTATGTGTGTGATGTAGCAACTGTGCGGCTCATTTGTCAGCTCGTTCGCTTGGATAATTGTCCTGCGATAAACAAAATTAGCAGCAATTTACGCGCAGTCGAGACCCAAAAATATGCCTAGAAAACAAAAGGACAACAAGGACATCGACAGTTAGACAGACGGCAGGAGACAGGCGACAGCCCTAACAATAAGAAAGAGCTGGCGACAAATGTCATCATCTCTCTAGCGGCACATAGCTTCTATACTCACTCTTCTACTTTCTCGCTCACTCTCTCTCTCTCTCTTTCTCTAACTATCTCTTTCTCTGCCAATTTATAGTGTCAAGTTATTCATGTGTCTTTTCTCTCCGCCCCCCTTGCCACGCCACTGTCTCCCTTTGCACATTAGTTATAGTTTTGATGAGTGGCATTAATGAGTCGTCTCTGTGTCTGCAACTGTCTGTCTGCGATTCAAACACACACACATAGAGAGAGAGAGAGAGAGTTACACACACGCGCGCCTTTTGTCTCTTGGCAAAATTGATGGGCACAGTATGACGGAAGGGGACAGTTGCAAGTGGAAAGAGAAAAGAGGAAGCACTGACATTAATGACACCCACACATGGCATCCAATTTGACAGGCAACATGGGCCAAATTAGTGCAAATCACAACTCGCTCTCTCTCTCTCTTTTCACTATCTCTGCCAGCTGCCCCTTTCCCTCTGCTATTTCCCTCTCACTCTTATTAAAGTCATGCGGCATTTGGATTTTTTTTTTTTTTTTTTTGTTTTTAACAACTAGAAAAACTTCGTTCTCCCTTTTTGTGTGGCGCATCTTGTGACTTCTGGCAGCTGCTGACCAAGCAGTAGCAGTAGCAGTAGCAGTAGCAGCAGCAGCAAGGGAATAACGTTTGTATATATTTTTTTCAAGCCTGCCGATAACTATCGACAGCAGTCGAAATAGGCAACAGGACATGAGTTATTTATGGCTTTTAAGCGACAAGGCTAAAATCGAACAGTTCTCAGTGCAAAAAAAAAAACACACACACACTAAAAAAAAAACCAATGGCAGCTGAAAAAAGTGCTGCCGTTTTTAGCTGATTTTTAGCCTAGCTACAAAATAAATATAAAAAAAAACAATGGCAAATATAAAAAAATATAAAGCACAAATTATTTTTATTATTTTTAAAATTATTTGTTGTAAATTTTTCTCTATTTTTTTGAAAATATATAGAGAAAAATTTACAAAAAAATAATTTTAAAAATAATAAAAAAATTTTTTTTAAAATTTCAAATATTTAGAAATAGATTAGAAATAGATTTAGAAATAAATTATGAAAAAATTTCACAAATATTTCAAAATATTGCACAAAAAAAATTGCTATGAAAAAGCTTGAAAATATTTTTTAGTAAGAAAATATAAAATACTTTTACAAAAGCAATAGAAAAATGTGCGAAAATATTCTAAAATTATATAATATTAAGAAAATATATATTTAAAAATTAAAATAAAGCTTAGCAAATTTAAAAAATAATAATAATAATAATAATAATAATAATAATAATAATAATAATAATAATAATAATAATAATAATAATAATAATAATAATAATAATAATAATAAAAATAAATAAAAAATAAATTTAAAAATGTAATAAAAATATTTTAAAATTACAAAAAAAAAATTGCAAAATATCAGCAAAACTGCGCTTGTTAGCTTTTTTCTAGCTAAAAAAAAACAAAAAAAAAAGTTATAGGCAGTTGAGATGTTGATCAGTGAGTAAAGAGAAGTGTGGTGGGTGTTAGGGATGGTGAGTATAGATTCTTGCTTGTGCTGTCAACTAACATATGGAGATTTATTTGCAGCACATACATACATACATAGGAATCTTAAGCGCATTTCTAAGCATTTTTAATAGAGTCCATTGGATATTTTGGCAGCGCATGGCGCATGGCGCATGGCGTGGGTTAAGTGGATTTTCAATGTAACAATGTGTGTAAGAGTAGAATGGAGTTAGAGGGTGAGAGAGTGAGAGAGAGAGAGAGAGAGTCCATTCTGCTGTCAATTGGCAATCGTTTGCCCATTGTACAAATTTGGCTTAACGCAAGTTGCTTTTGCTAACTGACATAATCGAAGTGCCAGAGATCAGCAATCAAAATGTATAAGAAGAAGCAAGAACAGTAGCAGCAGCAAATACAAGTTTAGTTTAGCTACTGCTGACAAACTTAATTTGCACTTGATTTATATCATATGTATAACAAACATACAATATTTCAATTCCAATAAGAATTTAATTTTAATGAGCTTTGAGCAGCAGAAAAACTAATAACAACTGCATAAATACATACGTCTGTCTCTGTCACACATACATGTACATATGTAGTCACAATTCTCACACGCTTTGTGCATATGTATGTACATACATATATGCAAAATAACATCTGGCAACTCTTGCGTAGACAACAAAATACCGCAAAGTGCCAAGTTGAAACATGCGTGCAATAAAAACGAAGCGCAGCCAAAAATAAAAATAAAAATAACATAGAAAAACAAGTAACTGCTGTCTCTTTCTGCGTTTATTTTATTATAAAATGCGTAGTGGCAACGCTGGCGCTGCTGACGCTGATAACGGCGGGCAACGTCTTGTGACTTTGACTTTAATGACTGGATTTATAGGTCCTTGGAGATAATCTCGGCCAACGAGTCACAAACACACATACACATACAGAGACAGACAATGCTGCCGGCTGCTGTTTTGTTCACCAAGCAGCAAGCGCTGCTATGTTTTGTTTTTTTTTTTTTCGCCTCTGCCAGCGGCTCTTGTAGTAGATTGTGAGCATAAAGTGTGCAGAGAGCGTATGAAGTGTGAGAGTGTGACAGAGCGCAAGGCGTCAGCGCTGCTGCTGCGACTGCAAGCAGAAAGTCGACGTTGCGGCTTTTGTAGAATGAGAGCGTAAAGTTGTTAGTGTGTGAGAGCGCAAAACAACAGCGCTGCGACTGCAAGCAACGTAACGGCTCTGCTAGTATGTGAGTGTGTGAGAGCCAGGCAGCGGCGGCAGAGCAGCGGCAGCAAGTCGACGTTGTTACAGAGTAATTAACATCAAAGCCCCAACAAAAGCTCATAAAAAGACGCAGCGCGCCAGGCGAGATAAACAAAGACAACGCATATACATATGCAAAGAGAGAGAGAGTGAGAGTGAGACACACACATGAGACTTGCATATGTATGTGTGTGTGTGTGAATACGTGTTGTAGTTGGACAGTCTGTGCTTAGCGAACGAAAGTGAATGCCAAAAGGAAGCATTAAACTAAGCAGAGTAGTAACAGTAGCAGCAGCAAATAGAGTGGGAATAAGAGCAGAAGAAGCAGCAGCAGTAGCAGCAGCAGCAGCAGCAGTAGTAGTAGAAGATGGACAGAGCGTAGTAGCAGCTCATCAACGTGAAATTATGTTGACAGCGCCAAAAAAATAAAAATAAAATAAAGGATGCCAGCAACACGCAAAAGTGAATGAAAGAGAGAAAACACACACTTGAGTAGTGTAGACAATGATGTCTCTCTGTATGTATGTATGTGTATGTGTGCGTGTGTGTATGTTTGTCTGTGCACGCAACATGTTTGAAGCAATTAAAATCAGATAAGTTATAGAAAATGGGCTGTGGCTGTCGTCGACATTTAGACATGCCACTGTCAACTCTGTCTCCAACTGCCACGCCCTCCCTCCCCCCATACACGCCTTATGAACATAAGCATTGTCTCATGTGTATGTGTGTGTGTGTGTTTATGCGTCGCGTTTTTGTTCTATTACATGTCGTTTCTATGCCCGTCGTCAGCATCAGCAGCATCAGCAGCATCAGCAGCGTCATCATCGTTGTCGTCTTCTTCCGTTACGTTTGTCACGGACTGCCATTGTCTATGTGCTGCTGGCACTGTTGTCTGCCACATTGCATGTGCCACTTTGCCACATTGCCACATGCCAGTGCCTCATCCAGTTGCTGGCTATGTCCTGACTATGTCCTGCTTCCTGGCAGCCGCTTTGCGTAATGAATTTCAACGAGCCAAAGTGACAGTCAAACGAGCAGTGGCAACTGCCACTTGCCACTTGCTACACACAATTTACACACACACATTCATAGGTGTGAAATATTTTTGGGTTCAAATGACAACAACAACAACAATAAGATGAAGAAGAAGAAGAAGAACAACAACAACAACAAGAGCAATGCACAAAAACAGCGGCATTTCAACATTTCCATTCGTACGCGTTTACCCAACCATGCCCATAACCATAACCCGCCTCCACCTCCACCTATGCCTACACTTTAACACTACGAATGCCTTCTCCGCCCGTTAGCCTGCCTGCGACACGCCTACTGCGTGTAGCGTGTCGCATTCACATTCGCAGCATCCGCGGCATCTTCATTGCTGCCATTTCTCTGCCACAGCCACAGCCACAGCCACTGTCTCTGCTGATGTATTCATGGCCTTGACGTTAACGGAGTGACAAAATTCGCACCCTTCGCTCAAGTGTGAAAGGCAAAAAATAAAAAAATAAAGCAAAAGCCTTAAAAAAAAAAAACGCAACACAAGAACAACAACAACAAAAAAAACGGAAGCGCGAAAAAATTTTGCACAACGACTATGAAATACACTGCAACTTGATAGCTGTGCAAAGTGCTGAAACTTTTGACAAGCAAAATTACTGCCAAAAATTTGTAAGTAAAATTTGTAAGTTCAAAAATTTTCTAAAAAAAAAAAAAAAAGTAATTTAAAAAAAAAATATTTATAGCAGATTTCGCAAATTTGAATAAAATTAATCTCAAAATAAAATTATTAGATAAACTTAATGGTAAGAATTTTTCAATAAAAAATAAACCTAGAAAGATTTTAAAAGCAACGATTTTCCAAAAAAAAAAAAAAACAAAAAATTATATCAATATATTAAATATTTAAAGCACTTTTCAAAGTTTCAATAAATTAAAACTAAAAAAAAAAAAAAAAAAAAAAAAGAATTTAAAAAAAAAAAACAATTTAGAAGTTTTGAAAACCAAAGTTATTAAAATTCTCCTGCAAATAGATCAATTAAAAAAAAAAAAAAACAATTTTTTTTTTAAATTTAAAAAATATTTCAAATCGTTTTCAAAATTTCACAGCAAATGGAAATGAAAATTCATATAATTTTCTAAAGAGAATTACAAAAATTTTTAATACAAAAAAATTTCTGCTATTTATTCTTCTATCAATTTTCACAGTCACAATTGTCACACACTGTCTTAAAAAAATAATGCAACATTTTGCTGAAGAGTAGTGTATAAAAAAATCACACAGAGTCACACGATGAAATATTCGCACGCCGCGTTACCACATTGTTGCTGTATATATATGTATATGTAGACGTATGTAAGGATGTATATATGTCCAGAGGTGGTGGAGCTAACAGGCGTTAACAGGGGTCGACAAAAAAAAAAATGTGTAGTATGGAAGGGAGGCAAGGGCAAGATTTGTGGATTGTAGCAACATTGTGCACTTAAGACATTTTGGTGTATGCTTAGCATGCCATTTTGGACAACAACAAGATGTTAAAAAGGACTACAGACACTGAGAGTAGGAGTGTGAGAGAGAAAGAGATACTTACTATGACTGTCACTTCATAATTCTAATTCTAGCGTTGAGTTTCCCTTAACAATCCGATTAAGTAACGCAAGTTCTTGAATAAGTTTTGAGCTTTGGAATATGAAGTGTAACTTCAACTATAAGGGAAAGTTTTTAGTAACTCTTTCAGGAATATTTAGGATTTTAATATCCAAAGCTCTATATGCAGCATAAATATTTTTAAGTTCTTGCAAGATTGACTCCAATGCATAGACATCCCTAAAGCAGCAGAGATATTGCTTAGTATTGCAAGGAAAGTTTTTAGTAACTCTTTCAGGAATATTTAGGATTTTAATATCCAAAACTCTATATGCAGCATAAATATTTCTAAGTTCTTGCAAGAGTGACTCCAATCCCCAAAGCAGCAGAGATATTGCTTAATATTGCAAGGTAACCCGAAAGGATGCCTTTATTTTATTGCCAACACAATAGTTTGCCCAAAAGTCTTCCGAAATATTTATAAAAACAAATCTTCAAAATCTTCGTACAGCTTCATCTTTAATAATTGTCAGTCCTATGCATCCTAAGTTTTACTTTGATTTTGAAAACTATCGGACTGCTTTTAAGTATAGCTTGAACTAGCACTTGATACACTTGATACAGCAAGCTCTATAAGAAGTATTTCAGAGTTCTCTCTAAGTTCTTTTCACGCGAAGCAAACCCTAAACTTAAAGCTTTACTTAAAGCCTATGAAGCATTACAATAGTTAAATGTAAATCTTCTTAAATCTTCATAAAATCTTCCCGCAGTCTACATGAAAAAAAAAGGAAAAAAAATTATACATAAATTTTTGCAAATTACATAGAGAAAAAAAAAAAGAAGCAAGGCAGAGTTTTCGCAGACACGCCCACTTAGATATAACTTGAACCACATTTATTAACCTGCCCTGCACCCTGCATCCTGCTCTCAGGGCTCCCACACTCCAAACTCCATCCTTAGCACAATTTAGCCCCTGTTGCGCTACTTGCGAGTCTTGCGAATCTTTTTACTGCCTGTGGCAGGCAATTGGTGGCACTTGATGCTTAGCGGCTTGTTGGGCGCTCAACAGGGCGTGGCCAGCAGTGAGCCATATGGCAGTAGATTCTTTTTATTTGTTGTTCTTGTTGTTGTTGTTGTTGTTGTTATTGTTGCGCATTCAAATGCGTTGACGCGTGCTTGCAGCCTACTGCTGCGTCTCAGCTCTGCTCATTGCACTTGACTCCAAAAAAAAAAAAAAAAAAACAAAAAATTATAATAATAAATGTAAAGCATGCAACAACAACAACAACAACAAAAAGACCATTCAAACATTGCCCCGCCCACATTTTACTCGTGGCGCGCCCCTGTCGAAATGCCAACATTATGTTTATTGTTTGGCCTCAAGATGCGCCACAGCTGCAGCATGCGACTTTAACTTGCCACAAAAAAAAGGCTGAAAAACTGAATTTCAAATAAAATTTAAGAAATTTTTAATTTTCTTTTTATTTTAATTTTTTTTTTAATTTTTTTTTTAAATTTTTATTTAATTTTTAAAATATTTATACAGTTTATACACAGCAGTAGTAAACACCTTAAAGCGTGTCTATTTATATATATATATATACCTGTACAGCATAAGTAGAAACTAATATATTTCCTAGGGGCAGCAGCAATTATCATTAAAAAATTTTGATTTTGTATAACAAAAAAAAAAGCTAATCCCTCTTCAGTTTTGTAAGTGTATAAAAACTTCGACTTGTCGATAATAAATTTTGCATTTCCTATTTAATTTTTCTTTTTTATTTAAATTATTTTTGAAGTTTATTTATTTTTTTTTTTTGTATGTAATAATAATTTTCTTTTTAAATTTATTGAGTTATAAAGTTTTTAGTATTAATCTGTCATTTTTCATTTTTCCTGAGAATTTAAAAAAAAAAACAAAAAATTTTAATTTGAAATATTTTTCTATATTTCATTTTATATATTTTCCTTTATTTATTTATTTTTTTTTTTTAAATAATTTTATAAAATTTATTTGAATTTTTTGAATTTTGAAATAAATCAATTAATAAATTAATTACAATTTTGGAATATAAATTTAATTTTATTTTAGCTTTTCTTTTGTTTATTTAAATATTTTATTTTATTTAATATTTTTTTTTTTGAATTTATTGAGTTGTAAAGTTTTTAGTGTTATTCTGTCATTTTTCCTGAGAATTTAAAAAAAAAAAACGAAAAATTTTAATGTTTAATATTTTTCTATATTTCTTTTTATATATTTTCCTTTATTTATTTATTTTTTTTTTTTAAATAATTTTATAAAATTTTTTTGAATTTTTTGAATTTTGAAATAAATCAATTAATAAATTAATTACAATTTTGGAATATAAATTTAATTTTATTTTAGCTTTTCTTTTGTTTATTTAAATATTTTATTTTATTTAATATTTTTTTTTTTTATTTAATTTATTGAGTTGTAAAGTTTTTAGTGTTATTCTGTCATTTTTCATTTTTCCTGAGAATTTAAAAAAAAAATTTAATTTTAATTTTAAATATTTTTCTATATTTCATTTTATATATTTTCCTTTATTTATTATTTTTTTTTTTTTAAATAATTTTATAAAATTTATTTGAATTTTTTGAATGTTGAAATGAATCAATTAATAAATTAATTACAATTTTGGAATATAAATTTAATTTTATTTTAGCTTTTTTTTGTTTATTTAAATATTTTATTTTATTTAATATATTTTTTTTTTTTAAATTTATTGAGTTGTAAAGTTTTTAGTGTTATTCTGTCATTTTTCATTTTTCCTGAGAATTTAAAAAAAATTAAAAAAAAAAAACAAAAAATTTTAATGTTAATTATTTTTCTATATTTCTTTTTATATATTTTCCTTTATTTATTTATTTTTTTAAAATAATTTTATAAAATTTATTTGAATTTAGAAATAAATCAATTTATTAATTAATTAATTACAATATTGGTATATAAATTTAATTTTAATTTAGCTTTTTTTTTTGTTTATTTAAATATTTTATTTTATTTAATATTTTTGTTTTTTTTTTTACTAAAAAAAATATTTATTTTATTTATTTTTTTTAATTTTTTTTTAAATTCACAGGAAAAATGAAAAATTACAGAAGAACACTAAAAACTTTACAACTCAATTATTTTTTATTTTTTCTTAAATATTGTTTGTTTTTCTTTTTAAACTCATGTTAAATTTTTTTATTTATTAATTTATATTTTAAGCTAATGAGTTTTTTTTTTTTAATAAATTTCCTTTATTAAAAAAAAAAAAAATAAATAAAGAAAAGCTTCATCATTTGCGCATAAAGACAAAGGATTTAAGCCTTTGTGAGATTGTTAATGTATATTTTGTCTGTGTGCTTGTCTCTCTCTCTCTCTCTCTCTCTCTTTCCAACTCATTCTCTCTCTATCTCTCTCGCTCTCTCTCTCTTTCTGTATTTGTGAACAATGCATTTGATGTTGTATTAAAACGCGTTGAGTAACAAACTTTGACAGAAGCTTTTAACTATCAGACATAAGTCTAACTCTATCTTCCTCATTATCTATCTATCTCTGTCTCTCTCTCTCTCTCACTCTCTCTCTCTCATTGTCTATCTGTGTCTGTATATATGTGTGTGTGTGTTTAGCAGAGCTGCCAGTGCTAATTAGCTGCAATTGACATCTGCTGCTGCTGCTGCTTTTGCTGCTGCGTTTAATGGTCTGCTAAATGGGTTAATTTTTTTTTCTGGGGGTGTTGGGAAGGGGTTGTGGGGGTTGGTAAGCTTTGATGCGTATGCGAGTCGACATGTTCTATCATGTCCATACTGTGCTGTAGCACTGTCAACGACGTGTCGCGACGTGCTCGCATCAGCATCAGCATCAGCATCAACGTCATCAAAGCTTAATAACATCGTGACCAATCAGCTCAAGCTAATCCTACATAGCTCACTTGCTATCTCTTTCACTACCTCTCTCTCTCTCTCTCTCTCTCTCTCTCTATCAGAGATAGATATATATATAGATATATTTAGCTGCCTGATATTTTTATTATTATTACTATTAGATGTTGGCCTCGTACCGCCCCCTTTTATACCGCCAAATACGCAACAGCTGCTGCATAACAATTTGTGGCAAGCAACAGCAACAGCAGCAGCAGCAGCAGCGTTATGCCTGCCTCACGTTCCTCAATTCTTCTGTGTCCTGCAACTTTTTCTTTGGGCTTAAGGCATCTCTAAGCCAGGATCCGGACATTGGCAATTTACATTTGGAATTCGACAGCCGTAAAATGGCCGCATCATGTCGCATCATGTAGCAGCAACAGCAACAGCAACATCATCTCTTTGCATTTCCTTATACTCGTCGCACAATTGAGTATCCTGCCCCACGCATTCATTCATTCTAGTGGCCAATTATCGCTTAAGCCGCCTGCGTTTTGGCCCGTTTTAAAGTTTTTTCCTGTTTCATATATATATATATATATTTTTTTTTTTTCTTCTTCTTCATTTGTTGTATTTTTGGATTTTGGATTTCGTTTAAACAAAATTTTTCGTTTAAATTCCATTGCCATTTGCCACACTCATACCACATAAACTCCGCCTATTGCTGCCAGTCTGTCCCTTAGCTCTGCCCACAGCATAAAGTCTATAGTCCGCGACCCGCGCTCAACAGCCCTTAAAAACGTTAAAGCCAAAAACAAGTCATAAGCGTTCAAGGCAGTTCATGCAGCATATATATATATAAGGCACTTTGGATACCCTGTAAAAAGAGTTAAGCAAAAGAAAGGAAGAAAAAAGAGAAGGAAATTTGACTAAAAAAAAAAAAGAAGAGCAGAAAGAGAAACAGGAAGTAGAAAAAAAAAGTCGAGCCAGAAACAGAAGAAAAGCAGGAGAAAAGCATAGAAGAAGTGCAAAGAAGAAGAGAAAGAAAAAATAGAGAATAAATGCTGAAGAAGTGCAAAAAAGAAAGACAAAAAAAAATAAAAAAAATCCAGAAGAAATGAAAAATAAAAACCCGAAGAAAAATAGAAAAGAAAGACAGAAGAAATGCTAAAAGTGAAGTTGAAAAGAAAATCCTTAAACCATATACTAAAATCCAAAGGAAAATTTAAAGAAAAAAAGATGACAAATCAAAATATCCGACGTGTCAAACACACACACACAAATTACAGGGTATACGCTAGGCATAAAGGCGCTGTGGCAAAATATGCAGTAACCGCGAAATTGAAAATTTTGGCTTCAGCGGGGCGGCTTCTTTGCATTGTTTGTTCGCCCCGATTTGAACCTTACCAACCCCCCCCCCCCCCCAACCCTCCAGTATACCGCCACCATGGAGCATACTGACGCATTGGTTTCCACTTTTTTTGGGCTCTAGCTACAGCACCTGATCCTAAGTAAATACGACAGAGAAAGAGAGCGACGGGAAAGAGTAAGAGAGAGAGCGACGGGACAGACAAACATAACAGAGAATCAGTGCCATGAGACATGAGACACGCATATGGATATATATCGTGTTTATATATACAACAAATTTTTTTTTTTGCGCTGCGCGTTTTTCTTTTTAATTAAATGAAACCAAAGGAATTGACCCAAAACGCCGAATAAATAAATATGCAAGAGACCTTGACAAGGGGCGAGCAGGAGCAGAGCAGCAAGCAGAAAGCAGAGACTTGGAGGAGGATAACAAAAAAAAAAAAAAAAAGGGGGAACAAAAAATGTTTGTAAGCAGTTGCCTTTTGTTTTTATTAATAATTATTTCACTTGGCGATGCAACAACAACTAGAAGAAGAAGAAGAAGAAACAACAGCAGCAGGAACAGCAACAGCAACAAGAATTTAAAGGATGCCACGCGGCCTTTTGTTTACTTTTCTTGTTGTTTTTTTTTCAAAATTTTTAAACGCAATACAAGAGAAAAACAAGAGAATTTCAGTTTTTTTTTATTTTTTATTTATTTTTTTTTTTTTGTATACATAAAAAACAATAAATTTTTCACCTTCAATAAATCATTTTTCATTTCATTTTCGTGGCGTTTTTTTTTTTTACTGGGAGGCCCAAAAGGGTTTTATGTCAATTGGTTGGGAGAATTTTTCACTCATTGTTATACTTGTTGTTTTTCTTAGGGTTTTTTTTTTTTTTGATTTAGCTCATTGCTGTAACTGTGACTAAGCGGGGAAACATTTTGATTTTGATTTTGCATTTTCATCGCAGTTCACAGAAAATAAAACAGAAATCCTTAGATTTAGTCAATAATTTTATACACTAACAAACTGAAAGAGAAAATTTATTCAATCAAAATCTTTTGAACAATAGTTTTTATATTATATTATGGTGCTATTTGACTAAAACTTGACCGATATGTTTTAGTCATGATTAAAATAAAATTCTACAAGTTTACTGTGAAAAGTTTAACCAACAAAAAAGTTTTTCATATAAAAACTTAATTTTTAAGTTATCCTTTCTATGGCAGCTATATGATAAAATAGTTCGATCCAGCTAGTGCTAACGTATAAAGAACTTAGGATCATAAGAAGTATTTATGTAAAGTTTCATTCGGATAACTTTAAAAATGAGTCTGGATTAAGCTAAAACAGTTGAACAATTGACGGATTTTATATCTATATTTCATTTTCCAAAGTAAATTTACCTATTTTATAGAGTGTAACTTTCCACGCCGACGAAGGGGACGAACAAATCTCCGATGGAAGGACCAAGTAGAGCAGGACCTCAATCTACTGGGTATTTCTAATTGGAGGAGGCGCACGAAGAGCAGAGGCGCCTGGAGGGAGATGCTGAGGTCGGCCAAAACCCGAAATGGGTTGTAGTGCCATCTAATTATAATAATAATAATAACTTTCCACGCCTATTTTTCTGTGTCTTATTTACTTGCTGACATAATGAATATACCCGTTGAAAGGGTAAAAATAAAAAAACCCCCGCATAATCTTTGTAAAATATATGTAAATAAATATATTTTGTCAAAGAACAACAATAAAATTAATTTTTAAGACATTTTGGTTTCATTGTTGAAGCCTAAATCAACATTTTCTTTAACATTTTTTTTTTTATATATTTTTGATGCTTTACAAATATTTAACAAGCTTAATTTTCCATATTAATTTCAATTTTTTTTTTACTGTTTTTTGTTTTAGATGTTTTAATGCTACGATTTGACGGCTGATGTAGTTATACATAGCAGCTAACACTCAGCACTAACTAAGCTAAATTGTAATAGACTCTAAACTCAAAATGCAGTTAACCGTAGTCTTCCGTTGCTTTTGGATGAATCATATTCCAAGCAAAATTCACAAATTTTGACTTGCACTTCTACTTTCTCAATATCAATATCAATTTCAATTCCCATTTCCCATTTCCCTATTTCATTACCATTTCAGTTTTTTTTACCAAGAAAGCAATTTCATATTTCTCGGATCTTCAATGTCTCCAATGTCCTGTATCTTTTGGTCATTCGTTGCATTGATAAATTGCCACTCAAGTGAATTAAATGTAGAACTAACTAAATAAATTTACCGCCTAGACATGCCACATTTGTCATAAGTTGCCACCACACACACACACACTCGATGGCAGGAAGAAAGTAAAGAGCAAAGCTTTGGACAGTTGTCACTAATATGCAGTGTAAGTTGCTAAAGGTAAAAAAAGTATTACTGCTCGTTTGGCAGGTGAGTAATAAAATTAAAGCAATCACTCTAACATCTTCCTCTCTCTCTCTCTCTCTCTCACTCACTCTCTCTGTCTCTTTTTTAGTGTATAGCTTTCTCTTTCTGTTATAAGTTCCACTCAGTCATCAGAGAAGTCAACTTCAAAGGCCGCAGACGCTGCGCTTATTAGCTCTGTCGGCATTTTTTTTTGTTATGCAAAGGCATTTTTTAAGTGCGCTACAGTATTTCATATACCCTGCAATTACATGCACTGTCGGGTATACACGACTTGCTGAGCTTTTTTTTTTCAGCTGCCATCAAGTTGAGTTTGAAAATAAATTAAGACTCAACTTTATAAAAAAAAAATTAATATGTATGGAAAATGGAAAAGGAACTGAAACCGGAACCGGAACCAGAACCAGAAATTGCATAATTTACATTGATTAATAAACTGAAATAATGAATTGATAATGAAAATGAAACTAGAATTGGAACTAGCACTGAAGTTGGAACTAGAACTGAAACTATATGATAAAATTGAAGTTGAATCATAACTGAAACGAAATTAAAAGTGAAACTGAAACTGAAAGTGGAAGTGAAACTGGAATTAGAACTGGAACTAAAGGTGGAAGTGCAACTGGAAGAGGAACTAAAAGTGGAAGTGAAACTGAAATTAGAACTGGAACTAAAGGTGGAAGTGCAACTGGAAGCGGAACTAAAAGTGGAAGTGAAACTGGAATTAGAACTGGAACTAAAGGTGGAAGTGCAACTGGAAGCGGAACTAAAAGTGGAAGTGAAACTGGAATTAGAACTGGAATTAGAACTGGAACTAAAGGTGGAAGTGCAACTGGAAGCGGAACTAAAAGTGGAAGTGAAACTGGAATTAGAACTGGAACTAAAGGTGGAAGTGCAACTGGAAGCGGAACTAAAAGTGGAAGTGAAACTGGAATTAGAACTGGAATTAGAACTGGAACTAAAGGTGGAAGTGCAACTGGAAGAGGAACTAAAAGTGGAAGTGAAACTGAAATTAGAACTGGAACTAAAGGTGGAAGTGCAACTGGAAGCGGAACTAAAAGTGGAAGTGAAACTGGAATTAGAACTGGAACTAAAGGTGGAAGTGCAACTGGAAGCGGAACTAAAAGTGGAAGTGCAACTGGAATTAGAACTGGAACTAAAGGTGGAAGTGCAACTGGAAGCGGAACTAAAAGTGGAAGTGAAACTGGAATTAGAACTGGAACTAAAGGTGGAAGTGCAACTGGAAGCGGAACTAAAAGTGGAAGTGAAACTGGAATTAGAACTGGAACTAAAAGCAGAATTAACATTGCAAGCGGAACAATAACTTAGCACTGTAACCAATGTGGAACGAACTGGTAAAGAAACTAAACGCCTAACAAACAAGCAAAAAAAAACATAGGATATTTCACTAGTCGTGCATAGCTCAAAAACTTTGCGCTACTTTTAGCTTAGTCTCAGTGTTTAATTTTTTTCCTGCGCCTTTTGCAGTGAATGGGCGCAGAGCAGGCGGAGGGGGGGGGGGGGGGGATGTAGAGGCGTCTCTCAGTTTTGCCAACTTTCAACTTGTCGAAGCCAAACAAAGTGAATTTTTATTTTTTTTTTTTTTTATTTTAATATTTTTTTTTTTTTTTTGGGGTTTATTTTTTGCTGAGGCCTTTGCTAAAGTATTTGTTGCATGCAACAATATTTCATGTTGTAAGCTCAACCAAATTTTTTTTTTATGTTTTTTGCCGCAGCGCTAATGAAATAAATTCATAAACATTTAACAAAAAAAAAAAAATTTGTGTAATTTTAATGAAAAATTTAGATGCGAAATTTGGAATCAAAAGCAAAAGCTAAATGGCCAAAATAAAAAAAAAAAACCGAGGCTAAATTTAAAGTTGTTTTTTTATTTTTTTTGGGCATATCGATTTGATTGACAGTTAACGCAATAACTGAAAACTAGACAAAAAAAAAAATAAATAAATAAAAAAACACAAAAATTTAAGTTAAATTCGAGTCTCAAGAAACGAGAAGCAAGATTCGCGACTTTGAGATTTGAGAATTAAGAATCGAAACTTGATATTTGTAAGCTGATTGAGAATTGTTTGCTTATTGTATGACATGTAGCAACATGTAGCGACGTGTACCGGCATGCAGCGCTAATTAATGAAAAATCGAAAGGTACCCAAAAAAAAAATAAAATAAATAAATAAAAATAAAAATCAAAAAAATCACTTAACGTAATGTCCAAAATAATTTGCGCAGTCATGCGACACAGATTCAGAAACATCAGCAACAAGAAGAAATAAGAAGCAGCAGCAGCAGCAACAGCAGCAACAGCAGCAGCAGCACAGTGGCATTGACACCAACTATAATCAAAAATAAATTAAATTTTTTTATAATTAAAAAAAATTATTTTTATATATTAAAATAATAAAATTAAAAATAAAAGGCAATAAATATAAAGAATTTTTTTTTAAATATTCTTCTAAATATTAAAAAAAAATTAAATCTCTTGAGTATTAAATAAAATATAATAAATACTAAAAAATTACTAAAGAAATAAAAAATAAATAAATAAATAATTAAAATACAAATACCTTAAAAAAATACCTTAAATTAAATAAAGGCAAATTATAAAATTATAAACTAAAAAATCTAAAAAAAAAATATTCAAAAATATTTTATTTAAATAAATCACGAAGAATTGAAAAATATTTTAAAATTGTATTTTCTAAATTATGTTAATAAATTTAAAAATATTTGTAAAAAAAAAAATAATATAATAAGAAAAATTTTAAAATATATTTAATTTATAAAAAATTATTGCAATTTCTCCAAACTGTTAAATTAAATAAAGGCAAATTATAAAATTATAAACTAAAAAATCTAAAAAAAAAAATATTTAATTTCAGAAATTCACTAATTAAAAAAATTAAAAATATTTTTAGATTTTATTTTCCAAATTATTAAATTACTATAATAAATTTAAAAATATTTGTAAAAAAAAATAATATAATAATAAGAAAAATTGTAAAATATATTTAATTTATAAAAAGTTATTGCAATTTTTCCAAACTGTATTTTTTTTAAAATTTTAAGAAATATTTAAAAAAAATTTACAGTGCAGAAAAATTTAAATTTACAAAATTTTATTTTTTATTTTTTTGCTTTCAATTTCATGATTGCCAAGCAAAATCACAAAAATAAAAAAAAAAATACATAAAATTATGTAAATGAAATAACATAAAAATTCTTAGCTGATTTCTTTTAAAGATACAAGAAACGATGCGTTCCATTGTGCAAAAAAAATTGAAGTAAAAAAAAAAAACTATACATAAATAGAAACTGTTGAGAATCATTAGCAAAACCAAAAAAAATAAATATCCAAAAAATTTACAAATTAAAATAAAAATAAATAAAAATGAAGAAAATAAACAAAAGGAAAACAATGGGCAAAAAAAAAGACATAAATACGAAATTTTAGATTAATGAAAAAGTGTTATAAATATGTATGTAAACGAGTTCGCTTCGCAAATTGCACAGTGGAGCTAAACCAAAAAAAAAAAATATTTATATAAATAAATAATTTAAATAAAATAAACAAAGGAATATTTATTATATATATATATAAAAAAAAAGGAATAAATTAGTAAAACAAAAAAAAAAAAAAAATTGAAGAGAAAATAAAATAAATAAAATATTTATATAAATAAATAATTAAAATAAAAACAAAATAAACAAAAGAATATTTATTATATATATAAAAAAAAATAAATAAATAAATTAGTAAAACAAAAAAAAAAGTTGAAGAGAGCAAAGAAAAAAAAAACCGGTTACATTTCAACCAAATATTCATGAATTTTTAATATATATATATATATCCATTTTTTTTGTGCTGTCTTGGAATTGAAAGTATTTTAATAAATTATGTTCTAACTAGTTCAAGAAATTTTAATTTTAATTAATTGTTAACAACATTTTGTTTTTTTTTCAACTTTGTTTTTTTTTTTTTGGAAATTAATTGTAAGTTATTTTTGAGGCAGTGGAACCAGTGTGCGAATACATTGTGCAGCTTAGATCGATTGTGATTATGTTGTTTGATTTGTTGTAATCTTAAAACAGCCAACAGCTTGCTTGTCTTGGCCAAAAACAAAAAAATCAAAAATCATTTTGAATTCACAATCAGACGCAACGACAATCTCATCGATGGCACAACAAATCTTAATGCCGCTCCAGTTGCTGCTGCTGCTGCTGCTACTGCTGCTAACAGTTTATTTCAACTGCTGTGCAGGGCGTGCCTCACAGGGTATGCATGTACAGTTGCCACATGGCGGTTGGCTAATTGGACGACATCGTACTACACACAGTGGCCGACATATGCGCGCATTTATGGGCATACCCTATGCTCTGCCACCATTGGGTGAATTACGTTTTCAAGCACCAATACCACAGCCTGGCTGGCAGGGTGAACGTTTGGCTGTCAAGGATGCTGAAATGTGTATGCAACGTGATCCTTTTCGACGTGATATGATTATTGAAGGTTCCGAGGATTGTCTATATCTTAATGTATATACGCCAGATCCATTGCCAAAGGTGACGATACCATTGCCAGTGATGATATGGTTTCATGGCGGTGGCTGGCAATGTGGTTCAGGTATTAGTAGTTTCTATGGACCAGATTTTTTACTTGAACATGATATAATACTTGTATCGGCAAACTTTCGTTTGGGTCCGCTCGGTTTCCTTAGCACCGAAACTTTGGATTGTCCTGGCAATAATGGTTTAAAGGATCAATTACAAGTGTTACGTTGGGTACGTGAAAATATTGCTACATTTGGTGGTAATCCTGAGAGTGTTACAGTATTTGGTGAAAGTGCTGGTGGTGCAAGTGTTACATATCATATGTTAGCAGAGAAATCTCGTGGTCTATTACATCGTGGCATAGCACAGTCGGGTACATATTATAATCCATGGGCACAGCCGGCACATGTGGGTGTGGCAGCGCAACGTGCACAAAAATTAACAGAACTTGTTGGCTGCGATGAAGCTGGCAAGGATTGGGCGGCTAAATTACATTGTTTGCGTGGCAAGCAGGCAAAGGATATTGTTGCCACACTCTATGATATGTTTGTAAGTCTCTCTCTCTCTCTCTTGTCCATCTACAAATTGCTTGTATTTTTGCAGATTTGGGATTTCGATCCAATGATACCATTTCCGCCAGTCATTGAGCCAGAGCATGATGAAGCTTTTTTAACATTGCGTCCACGTGATTCACCACAGCTGCCACATGGCCAACAGTTGCCACTTATGCTTGGTGTCACATCCGAGGAAGGACTGTTGAAGACCGCCGCCTTGTTAAATTTGCCGCATCTCATGACTGATTTTAAACAACATTTCGATCAATTGTTGCCCATTGTATTGAATTATGATCATCATGGTGCTGAGCAACAACAGCAGATAACAAAGGATATTGAGAAATTTTACTTCAAAACTGGACACAATTATAACAAATCCAATCATCAGAATCTCACAGATGTATGTTGCATCTACAAGTTGCAAAATAAGATTTAAATTTCATTCTGTTTTCTTTTTTTTTTTGTTAGCTTATCTCTGATGGTTGGTTTGTAGCTGGTGTCGATGAGTATTTACGCTTGCGATTAGAAGCTGAGCAACCGGTGGCCTCCACTTATGTTTATCTCTTTGATCATAAAGGTGCCGCTAGTTTCTCAGAGATTTTCAAAGGTGCACGCAATGAATTCTATGGCGCCTGTCATGCCGAAGAATTGCAATATCTATTTCCTATTGGTCAGGAACTGTTCGTTAGCGCAGTGCCAACGCGTCAGGATTTAAAGTTACGTGAATTAATGTTACGCCTTTGGGTTAATTTTGCTCGCACCGGGTAAGAGTAAGATTATAAAACTACCTTTAACGATAACTGAAAACATTTAAAAATTCATTTTGTTATATTTGAAGTGATCCAAATCCTGTTATTGGCACCAGTAATTTACCCACCTGGCTGCCCACCACATCATATCCCGTTAACTATGCGCGCCTTGGCACCAAATTGGATGAAGCTGATGCTGAGTTGCCGCCGCTGCTGAGCATGGAATCCATGCTGCTGCAACAGCGTGTTGACTTTTGGCATCAACTTAAGGCACATTTACCTGCTAGCCAACGGAGGGAACAACAGCACAATGAGCTTTAATTCATTACAAATTGTACAAATTAACAAAAAACAAAAATAATAAATGTATGCACGTTGCCAGATCATTCTAAAAAGAACATTCTCTTGTTCATTGTGTTACCAGACTACTGGCAAAGTGCCAGACAGCCATAAAGTTGCCACACCAATGAAAATTGATGCAGCTGAATTTGTATGTCAATTTTTTGATACAAACGTAATAAAAAAAAATAAACTAAACATTTAGTCTTAATTAAAAATTAATCAATTAAAAAAAAATATAAATGGCCATGTACCAAAAGTGGCAGCCTTGGCTATGACGTCACATAAATGAGCGCGTTTCAGCATTTGAATGCAAGTCGAATTGTGCTGCTAAACAGTGGCTGGCTCACAGTGACTGAGTGCGAGAGAGAGAGAGAGAGAGAGAGAGCGCGCGAGCGACTCTGTGCAAGGGTTGAGCACTTCTACCAGCGCTGCAAAGCTCGATCAATATGCAGCAGCATATGTGACGACGGCTTAAAGCTTAATTTTTTTTTCTATTTTCGCACTTGCTTCGTAGTTGGTTGTGCAGTTGTGACGCATGCGGAGCGGTCAACAGGTGAACATGTTCTAGCTGATTGTGTGCGTGTGTGTGCGCGACTATGTGATACCCTGCGTAAAAAAAAACATTAAACTAATTAACTAAACTTGATATATGAACAAAAATTTGCATAAATTTAAATGAAAATTTTTAGAGTTTTAATTTTTTGGTAAATTTTCTGGTGATTGAACTAATGCTTGATACGCCTTTAACATATCTAATAACATTTTCTAATAACGACAAAAAAAAAGAAGGAAGAAAGAAATGAGAGTGAAAAAAAAGTTGAAGAGCAACGACATGTAAGTGAATGTTATTTAGCTGCAACTAACAATTTTGTTTACACTTATTGACAGTTGCTTGACTTGGCCTTGTCAACTAGCGGCTAATGGAAAACAACATAGAGAGACAGACAATCATCTCTCTTTCTCTCTTGCACTCTCACAATCTTTCTCTTTTCTTTACCGGTTTTTTCAACTAACTAATAAAATGCATATTAAATACATCGAGTAGTCAAATTGGTTTAAAGCCAAGACTAAATAAAAATAATATCTATGACTAACTAACTAAGGAACTAAATATCTAACTAACTAACTAATTGATGATTTTAAGGCATTAATTAATTAATTTTTTAATACCCGGTAATCATAGAGTAAAATGGGTATGATAAAGTATATATATTCTTTTTCAGGATCAACAGTCAAATCAATGTAGAAAATTTCCTGGTTTTTTTTGTTCGTCTGTAAATTTGTCTGAACTCCTAGCTCTTGAAGACTATAAGCTCTAGTGAGCAAAAAGCTTGGTATTAGTTGCAGGAAGATTAAATTTATTTTTAACTTTTGCCACGCCCAGCATCGACTGCAGAAAACGCTTAAAATCTTATAAAAATTGTGCAGTATAGTTAAAATTTTGGAACACTTACAATGTGGGATGATAAACAAGGAAGTTATACAACTTTTCACTTTTTTATTTTTGCATACCGGGTATCATATAGTCGAGCACACTCAACTGTAGCTTTCTTACTAGTTTTTTTGTTTTTGTTTTTTTTCTTTAATCAATTATTAAAACTTCCTAATTGTGAAATTAACATCATTTAATTATTTATACTAACAAGTTGTACTTGTACTTCATAAAATTGACTAAATTGAACTTTAACTAAAAGTAGGCGTTAATATCTAGTTGTTGTTGTAGTTGTAGTTGTTACTTTATATCGAAACTGTTGGCAATGCAACAGCAGAAATTCCAATTAGAACTTGAAACAAATGGAGACAAAGTCTCTTCACCGTCAGCTCAAATTGCATAGGCAATCTATATATGGATATATGATCTTTTTTTTTTTATCATATATATATATATATCTGTATATTCATGTATATATCTGCTTACTGTTATATTTAATACATGTTGATATTTAATATTGACAAGTTTCGTTTTCCAAATTCCAAACTCGAATCATTTTCTTTTGAACTTCGAAATGGGGAAAAGTACAGGCAACGTTTTTTCCTTTGTTTTTTTTTTTTTTTGTCACGCCGAAGTTTTTAATACTCGTAGTCAAACAATCATTTCATTGGCAGCTGTATCGTACTATAATTCTTATGGCTCTAATAAAAGTCAACCATAAACCTAAATCCTGTAAATTTCAGCTGAGTTTCTTAAGGCACAAAGAAGTTTTTTGAAGTAAAACTCAATTTTCGACCTATCCTGCCTATGGCAGCTATAGGTTATAGTTATTTGATTTGTATCAAATTTTACTAACTTGTCAAAGTCAACATTAAACGTAAATCCTGAAAGTTTCAGATACTTAGGTTAAGGGAGAAAAAAGTTTTTCATACAAAAACTAAATTTTCGACCTATTCTGCCTATGACAGCTATATGTTATAGTAGTCCGATTTGTATCAAATTTTATTTGCTAGTGAAAGTTAACACTAAATTTAAATCCTGTAAGTTTCAGCAGGCTAGCACATGGGAGAAAAAAGTTTTTCATACAAAAACTAAATTTTCGACCTATTCTGCCTATGACAGCTATATGTTATAGTAGTCCGATTTGTATCAAATTTTATTTGCTAGTGAAAGTTAACACTAAATTTAAATCCTGTAAGTTTCAGCAGGCTAGCACATGGGAGAAAAAAGTTTTTCATACAAAAACTAAATTTTCGACCTATCCTGCCTATGGCAGCTATATGTTATAGTAGTCTGATTTGTATCAAATTTTACTTGCTAGTGAAAATTAACACTAAATTTAAATACTGTAAGTTTCAGCAGGCTAGCACAAGGGAGAAAAAAGTTTTTCATACAAAAACTAAATTTTTGACCTATCCTATATATTATAGTAGCCTAATTTGTATCAAAATTTTTACTGATTTATAAAAGTAATTTCTAAATTTTTAATCTTGAGGTTAGTTTAAGGAGGAACAAGAGTATATATACTTAATGCCCCGCTTCCTTATTGTACATTACAAACGACTAGCGATATTTGATATACCCTTGGAAGTGTATAAAAAATGTGTAATAATTTTGTAGACATACATAGATCAACTCATCGATTTTGTTTATAATTCCGAATTCCATATGACACCATAACAAATTCTATTTGTCAACTGATGACAACTTCAGGTACCGCTACCAGCTGTACGTACTGCTGCGACGCATAGCATCGCATCTGATTTCTGTATACTTGGAAATGTGAAACTTATGAAATGTTTTTATTAGCTAAAGCTTGAAGCTTTAACAATTCGATGATTTTGCTGCTGTTGATTCTTTATCTTTATCTTCTTCTTCTTCTTTTTTTTCAGCTAAGTTCAACAACATCTAATAAAATTATTAGCAAAATTATATTTTGACATTTTTAGCATAATTATAAAAAAAAAAACAAAAAATGAAACAAAAAGTTCTTAAACCCAAAAACCAAAAACAAGTTCAAGCTAAAAGTCAGCTGTTTTTTTTTTTTTTTTTTTGGTATTAAGACCTTGAAAAAATCGACACGTTTTTAATGTAAAATATATTTTATAATATTCTTCTGCTTCTTCTATTTATTTTATATTTTTTTTGTGCTAATTTTGTTGCACAAAGTAAAAGAAGCTGAAGATGATGTGAGAAAAAAAAACAGGAAAAAAAAAACAAAAGTTGAGCTCATAAAATGCCAAAAATTATTTTCTTTTTGGCTTTGTTTACATTTTTTTTTTTTTCTTCTTCTCTTTTATTTTTTTTTTTTTTTGAACCAGTTTCATAAAGAAATAAACCAAAAAAAAAAAAAAAATGGAACCGTTTGTTAATTAGAATTGCAAATGTTGCAAAACTTGAGATAGTACTACGAAATTGGAATTCCATTAATTAACTGTAATATCCCCAAAAAAAAAGAAGAAATAAAACAACAATCAAAATTTTTAGAAGTCGATAGATCAAAGCACATTTTTACTAGACTAGCATACACACTTGTTGTGGGGAAGGGGGGAGGGGGGGAATTTTGGGTAATTTTATGGGAAAATTCTTAATATTAATAACTCGATAAATCGATAGTTGCAGTATGAGAATATATATAATATACAACTATGTATATATATATATATTCTCGGCTAGGTGCACTTACGGCTAAGCCAAAATCGAAATATCGACAACTTAAAGCTAAACTTAAAGTTAAACTTAAACTTAAATTTCAAAACTTGAACTAAATAAAATTTGTAACAAATTTTTTTTTTCCTTATTTTTTTTTTTGTGTTATCAACATTTGCACAATTTTCAATTCACACAGTTAGAATTAGTGTAAGAGAGATAGATAGTATAGAGATAGAGAGATTACATACATACACACACAAGTAGTAACAGAGACAAACACACACACAAACACACACACACACACACATGCATACATACATTTGTCTATAACTATATCTCGTTTTATCTTAACTAGCTTAAAAATTATGTTTAAAAAAAAAATTAAAAATAAAAATAAAAACAAATAAAAACTTAAAAAAAAATAAACAAAAAAAAAAACACAAAAGATTTCTTTTAATGCCTTATATTAATTACATTTATATATCTATATATAAAAAAAAATTACAAAAAAAAAAATAATAATAATAATAATAATATAAAAATAAAAATAAAAAAAAATAATATCAATATTTTCAATTACAACATCGAAAGCGGAAAAGCGTAAAATTGTATGTGATCGTATATGGAATCTGATTCCATATTTCAATTACATGAAATCAAATCAATTTTGGAAATTGTTTGATTTGCCGCTCGATTCTATTTTGTTGCTGTTGTTGTTGCTGTTGTTGTAGTTGTTCTTCCGCTCCTTTCTCCAACTTTTTCCCGGATGCTACTTTCCATTTTTTTTTTTTGTTTTTTTTTTCTTTTGTCTCGTCCACAACACGATTTGAGTTTCATTTTCATGTTATGCAAAATTCGATAGTTTTGTCGCTACATTCGCTAGTTATCTCTAGGCGCTTGTATTCTTCTGAAATTCTTTATCATTTGATAGTTTTATTTATTTTTGTAGTTTTGGATTTATGATCTTCAGGAACATGCTGATAATTCTTGCAGTCTACTTTTAATCTATTTCCTTTGCGCACTTCTCGTAACTCAACTTCTTCTCCAAAATTTTCTTTACTTTTAAGCTCTATCCTAACCTTCTCTTCTCCATCTTCCGATAAATTCTTCAGCATTTGGTCAGCAGCCACTACGTAAATTCTTGCTAGACATTTCATTATATTCGATCCAACGTGCCAGCTCTGGCGGCATTGCTGGTTTTAATTTTGATGTTATTGTTGTTGCCGTTGCCGTTGCCATTGCTGTTGGTGTTGCTGTTAATGTTGTTGTTGTTGTTGCCATTGCAGTCGCTGGTATTGTTGTTGTTGTTGTAGATGTTGCTGTTACTATTGTAGATAATGATACTGTCGTCACACCCTGTAAATGTCCATTCTCTGTCTGTGTAGTAGTTTCCAATGCTGCTGCCACTGCATTTGCCGCTGCTGTTGCCATTGGTGTTGGCGGCACCGGTATTATCGTATGTCCCATGCCAACAGGTTGTAAACTAACCGTTGAGCTAAGTGTATTTCGTGATGCTTGCAATGGTGTTGCCGGTGTCTGTTGTGGCAACAATTCAGCCATAACAGCATCCATTGATACATCAATAACACGTTGCCGGCAAATGACAATGCAATGTATAAATTGATCGGACGGACATACAAAACGATGCTCCATAAATAATGATTGTTCATCCCAGTAAATTATCTATAGAGAAATAAAGGAAGCTAATGAAAAATATAGAAAGCGTAAAAACATTTAAAGAAAAACTTACCCGTGAAATGATCTTAAATCGATGAAATGGTCGTATAAATCGACGATAACGAATTGTAGCAGCACCCTGAAATACTGAACCACCCAATCGTGTGATGGTACGATAAAGTTTTGTTCGCTCATAGAAATCGACACGTGCAAAATCTAATTCACGAAAGTAGCGTGCATTATTCATGTGATACAGTAGGGTGTCCACATCTGTGCTTAGGCAAATTCCTGTAAATAATTATAAAAAAAAAAAAGAAAAAATTTTTCATTTTTTGATGATTTATTCATTTTTCTTCCCATAGCAGTAAATGTATGTAATGTCCATTTGGAGGTGTGAGCATGGTCTGTTTATTTGTCTGTCCGTAGATGTCAGGGACATCAAAATTTATCCTATTAGTATTAGCTTCTGGTAGGATAAGTTTATCCGTAGATCTCAGAGACTATTAAAACCAGGGACATCAAAATTTATCCTATTAGTATTTGTTTTCTGGCAGCACAAGTTTATCCGTAGATCTCAGAGACTATTAAAACCAGGGACATCAAAATTTATCCTATTAGTATTTGTTTTCTGGCAGCACAAGTTTATCCGTAGATCTCAGAGACTATTAAAACCAGGGACATCAAAATTTATCCTATTAGTATTTGTTTTCTGGCAGCACAAGTTTATCCGTAGATCTCAGAGACTATTAAAACCAGGGACATCAAAATTTATCCTATTAGTATTTGTTTTCTGGCAGCACAAGTTTATCCGTAGATCTCAGAGACTATTAAAACCAGGGACATCAAAATTTATCCTATTAGTATTTGTTTTCTGGCAGCACAAGTTTATCCGTAGATCTCAGAGACTATTAAAACCAGGGACATCAAAATTTATCCTATTAGTATTTGTTTTCTGGCAGCACAAGTTTATCCGTAGATCTCAGAGACTATTAAAACCAGGGACATCAAAATTTATCCTATTAGTATTTGTTTTCTGGCAGCACAAGTTTATCCGTAGATCTCAGAGACTATTAAAACCAGGGACATCAAAATTTATCCTATTAGTATTTGTTTTCTGGCAGCACAAATTTGTTTCGGATTTTTGCCATGCGCTCACAGCGCCTCCTTTCCAACACATCATAATTTTAAAGGTAAACATTTGGATATGAGAAAATTTCTAGAATATGAGAAAAATTTGCCTTAAATCGCATCAGCAGCATTCTATAACTATATCCAGGACATAGTGCTAGCTATTTTGCAGTACTGTTAGATATCCGAAAAATTCAATATATGCAACAAGTACAGTTGACCATAAAAAATGCTAACTCCGTCAAGTGGAAATCATAGCAACTGTACATATTAGATATTTGATTGACGTTTAGAAGTTAGAGGGATGAGTAAATATGTATGTGTGTGTGTGTGTGAGTGTGTGTAAGTGTTATGCTGGAAATTTGATAAGATTGGAAATCTGGGAGGCTGGAAATGGTTGCAAGGTTGCAAGTGAATTAGGTCATTGAGGTAGGAATTGCAACAGATACAAGCATAGCATAGCATAGCAACTATGTTGCATCCTATGTAAGTGTATATATATGTATCTTGATGTGGTGGATATAGCATAGCGTAGTGCGCAAAGTACAGTTGCTACTTAAAACCTTGAGCTTCAAGGCATGATAATTTGTAGCTATAAATAACTTTACATAGAGCTGCTAAAGTTTTGTCAATGTAGCAGTTGTAGATGTATATAAAGAATATAGAGTAGCATATAGCTATATTCTAGCTATATAATTTGAACTATGTAGAAACTATCTAGAAAGAAATTTCAATAATTTATAAGAAATCATTGCCAAAACATAATGTCGCAAAATCAGCTAACTATAAAGTTACAAATATTTTTATATATTACTTCATATTTATTTTTTTCTCATTTTTTTTTTTTTTAAAGAAAAGAAATCTTAAAAAAAAAAAATATAAAAATTTTTTTCCCATACACTATTTCTATGCGCACAGTATAAATTTAAATATTCAAAGTCGTCTTACTATATAGCTAAAAATATATCGCTATATATTTTGATATATACTTTCAAAAAAAAAAAAGTTGAAAAATCAAATATCAAAAAATATTTGGAAAAATAATAGAAATTTTCTATTACAATATATTGATATACATATATACATCTGCATATATACTATATACCAGATATGCAACAGTTACATATATCCCAGATATTTGTGCAATGACTGCGCAGATTTTATTGCGCATTTTGACCTAATTTTTGATTTGTGTATTGAAGCTGCAATTCCAATTCCAGTTGCAATTTTTACGCTTTTTTTTTTTTGTATATGCAAAATCGTTTGAACTATGATTATATAGTATATGGCAGTCATGGGAAGTTTTTTTTTAAAAATTTATTTCAATTTTTTTTTAAGGAAATAATTTTTTATAATTTTATTATTTAAGTAAATTTCAAATAATATTTTTGCCCGCCATTTGATGCCCATATGTTGCATATCAAAGTGTATATATATTTATGTGCATATGTGTATGTGTGTATAACTTACCGTTAACTGTGGTAGACTCCAATATGTGACAACGTCGTTTGATGAAGCGCGCCAACAGCACACAGAGGCACATGCGCAGAAAATAATGCAACTCCAGGAGGCCATAGAGCAGGACAATGGCCAACAGGCAGCTAAGTGCCAAATAGCAAACAATTTCTTCCATATCGCAAAACAAAAATAACAACAAAAAAAAAACAAACGTTCAAAATGTTTTTCACAAATTTGAATTAAATTATTTCGCGTTTATTTTTTTTTTTATATTTTTTTTTTTTGTATATTTTTTTTTGTATATTTTTTTTATATATTTTTATAATTTTTTTTTTGTTGATTTTTTTTTTATATATATTTTTTTTGTTATTTCTTATTCAAACATAATCACAATCACAATTAAAAGCTGGAGTAGCTAAAGCTAAAGAAGCTGTAATAGCATAGAGCCGCAGCTGAAAGTGAAGCCACTCAAACGCTGGGCGGTATTATTTTGGTGAATTGAGTGGTGAATTTCCGTTATATTATTGTTGCACTTGTTGTTGTTGTTGTTGCTCTTGCTGTTGTTGCTGCTTTCGTTTGCTGGCGGTATGGTGTGGAAGCCTTTGATTGCTCATTTGGATTATGGATTGTAGGCTGTAGACTGAGAACTGTGAGAACTGTGAGAACTCTGAGCTAAATGTTATTGAATGTTGAAGTGCCAAGTGTTGAAGGGTTTGAGTTTTATTTCTGATATTTTTTTTTTGGGGGTAAATTTTGTATTTTTTTTTTTTGGTGGGTTGTTATTCTGACAGACGTTGGGACTTTTTGAAATTAGGTCATTTTAATGCCTTAACGATGTTGTTGTTGTTGTGGCCGCCAAGCTGACATAGCCGCATCAGGTGATTTTTTTTATTTTTTTGTTGCTTCGTTTACGTTTTTGTTTTCCTTTATTAATTTTCTTCTTCTTCTTTTTCTTCTACTACTTTTTGTTTGTTTATTATTATTATTATTATTATTATTCTCGTTGTTGTTGTTGTTGTTTTTATTGTGTTGTTTTTTTTTCTTTAGTTTTGGTTGTTTTGTACTGCCAGTTGCCAGAGACACAGTATCGCGTACACATGCATACAAATAAATCGACACACATACACAGGCAGAAAGTGTAAGAGAGATAGAATGAAGTACACGCACACACAATGAAAATAAAGAGAACGATGTTGAAGTTGAAGTTGTAGTTGTAGTTGTTGTTGTTGTTGTTGTTGTAGTTATGCACAAGGATATTAAATGAAGAAGCGCAACAAAGAGACGAAGAAATAAATAAAAATAGAAAAATTTATTGCAAATTATATTAAAAGACAGCAGATGCTTTTGCCGCCTTAATAAGCGATATACAAAAATGTAAAAAAATTGAAATGATAATAATAAAAATGATAGCGAAAACACAATTATAATTATAACTAAATGTATAACTTTTTATTATATAGTGATAAATAACAAATGCAATGCGATATAAAACAATAAATGATGGTAATAATAATAATGTAAAAAAAATTAACCAAAATATTAATTTTATACATGAAATAATAAAAAACTTAACGTAACGGTAAATGGCGTACCAAATGAAAGGCAACGTGATGAAATGTTAAAAATACTAATAAATAAAAGAAAAAATTAACAAAAAAAAAATGGCAAGAGTAGTAGCATTAATAGCAATGCTATCATCCACAGACACATCACACTTAATTTTTTTTATATATATTTTTCAATATTTTATTTAAATTTTTTTTCTTTTCTTTAGTTATGTTTTTTTTTGTTTTTTTTTTGGTATTTTGTTGATGTAGAAATTTCAACGCGCCAACGACAACGACAAATTGCGCACTGAGAAAACTTTTGTCCAAATGTGCTTGTTGCCTGTGCTTGCTGCTCAAGTCGACGTCGCTGCTAACTGCTGACTGTTGGCTGCTGCTGACTGCTGACTGCTGCTGCTGCTGCTGCTGCTGCTGCCCACAGCTCACTGATACACACTGTACGCTGCTTGCGCTGTCATCGTCACCATCACCGTCACTGTCATTGTCGTCATCAATAACATACGACGACGAAACGTTTTAGTTGGCTGCGCTGCTGCTACTGCGCACTGCGCACTGCAAAAATTGTTTGCTGCTCTTTTTCCTAACATCCTCGCACACAGCTGAGTGAGATAGCCAGCAGCAGCAGCAGCAAGTGTAAAAGCTATAATCGGGAGAAAGAAACAATGTAAAGCTTATTTAGGGGTTGAACCTGTTGCAGTGCATTTAACGACGCGTCGTCGCTGGCGCCTGAAAGCTCTGCGGCTACGCTGCTTTGCTTAAAGCTTTACAGCTTCAGCTTCCGCTCTCAGCTTAATGTCAACGTAAATGACCATTGGAGAGACTGTGATAGAGCTAATGACAATGACTGAAATAGACAATGCAGCAGCAGCAGCAGCAGCAGCAGCGTTAGTAGCAGCAGCACCTGCAGCATATGTACATATAATCGCATCAGCTTGCACAAAATTATTCCTTGTCTCTCTTCATGTTGTTTTTGTTTTTTTTTTTTGTTATTTTCGTTCGTTCTTGTTCTTGTTGCGCTTTTGCTGTAACAAAATTCTTGCTATTCTTGTTGCTCTCTTGTTGTCATTGACACTCTTGTTGTTGTTGTTGTTGTTGCTGTTGTTATAGAGCTTTGAGCTATCTAGAATTATCTATTTTCTATTCATAATATGCAAAAACAAATATACAAAGTATTTTAACAGAAACAAATAAATACAAAGGTTCAAGCTAAACTGTTCTTTGAGCCAGACTCACACATAATACACTGCACAAAATGAACGAGTAAATTTACTATAAACAATGCGTAAAATATATTTAAAATTTTTTTAATAAATTATTAAAAAAATTAAAAAAAAATTTTTTTTAGAAAAATAAAAATTTTTTTCTCTTTTTTAAAAAAAAAAATTGTTGTGCGCTCTGGCGTATACGTAATTAATAAACATCCAAAAAAACATTATACAGTCGAGTTGCGATAATTCGTATCCCGTTAATTCGAAATTCTCAATAATTCGTAAATATTTCTGTTCCCTTGAAAAGAAATTCAATAAATAATTTGAAAATAATTCGAAATACTCTATAATTCTTAAAAAAAATATAATATGATCCCGGTGCCATTTCGAATTATCGAGACTCGACTGTAGTAATACACTTGCAAGGCAAATAATAATATTTCATAAATATTTTCTTATAGCTTATAAGCTTATATCATAAAACTGTCTGTAGAAAAAATTCTATGGAAAATTAAGTTTTTATATGAAAAATAGTGACGATATGTCAGCCAACAATTTGAACTGAATCGAACAACTATATCATATAGCTGCCATATGAAAAATCCCCTGAAAATGAAATTTTAAAATTTCTAGAATTTGAGTTTAGTGACAAAGATTTTTAGATTTTAGAATCAGATAACTATATCATATTGTTGCTATAGGAACAGTCGTACGTAAAAAAAATTCCAACAAAAAGTTATAAAAAAAAACAAAATTGATAAAAAGCAAAAGAAGACAAAATAAAAAAAATCAAAAAAAAAATAAATAAATAATAATAAAAACACGAAATTGTTTGTGGCATAGCAATTGGACAACTAAGTTGCCACTTTAATTGGATCGATATTCGATATATGCGTGAATGAGCGAGCAAAGAGTGGTAAGAGACGTAGTATAACAAGCTAGAATTCAAGACACGTACTAGAAACGTGCTAAAAATTATGAATCCTTAACGTTCGGTCTATGTTCCAATCTTGATGATATAATATAATGATTTCTTATAGTGTGCTAAACAGAGACAGATATACATATATAAGTAGTATATCTATCTCTATTCACATACATTGAAATCGAAAGTTTCAGTTAATAAATTTATTAGATTTGCAGTTTTGATATGCAACATGTTGCCAAGTCAACGATCTAGCAAAGTTTGCCGCCATATAAAAAATATTCGTTGATTAATTTTTTTTCACTGATCGACATTTTTACTGTATCTGTATTTGACCTTAGGAAAAAAACAGCAAAATTGTAACAACAATAATAACAACAACAACAAGTTGTAAATAATCGTAACTTGTAACTCGTAATACATGTCTAACGTAATAACAGCTACGTTAAGTGATCGCGAGAGTTGTTCAATAAAAAAAGAAGCAGCAGCAGCAAAAAAAACGGGAAATTATAAAGCCGGAAAACAGCTGAAAGAAACATGTGCAAAAATTGTTGCACTGCTCTGCTCTACACACTTGACGCTCATTCGAAATTACAGCATGTCGATCATCGAGCGTTGATCATTCACTTTTTTTTTTTTTGTATCTCAATCGAAATTCTCCAGTGCCTTCAACTTCTGCCCCATTTTACACTCCCGACTGCTCCCCTCAAATGTCATGAAAGAATAGAGGAATGCCAATTAGCATGCTCTACACGTTGTGCATACACGGGAAGTTTGTCAAGCCGTAAAAAATACATATGTATATAGCTTAACAAGAAATCAAAGTTATCTTCAAGGTGCTGAAGTTTTCATACTCTTGCAGTCTTAGAATGAAAACATTTTTCATAGAGAAACTTAATTTTCGATTGATTGTTTCTATGACAGCTATATGATATAGTTGTCTGATTTAAATCAAATTTTGCACTAATGTATAAATCATCAGTAAACTCAAATACTGTAAGTTTAAGGCAGATAGTTTGACAAACATAAAAGTTTTCTATACAAAAACTCAATTTTCGAGCGATCCTATCTATGACAACTATATGATATAGCAGTCTGATATAGACCAAATTAATTTGAGATATATAAATCGTGACTAAAGTCAAGTACTGTTAATTTCAACTGGATAACTTAACAAACATAAAAGTTTTCTATACAAAAACTCAATTTTCGAGCGATCCTTTCTATGGCAGCTAAAGGATATAGTAGTACGATTTAGATTAAATTTGTCTGATTTGTATAAGTTGTCACTAAACTCAAGTACTGTGAATTTCAACTGGATAATTTAACAAACAAAAAAGTTTTCTATACAAAAACTCAATTTTCGAGCGATCCTATCTATGGCAGCTATAGGATATAGTAGTACGATTTAGATCAAATTTATCTGAGTTGTATAAGTTGTCACTAAACTCAAGTACTGTGTAATTTCAACTGGATAATTTAACAAACAAAAAAGTTTTCTATACAAAAACTCAATTTTCGAGCGATCCTTTCTATGGCAGCTAAAGGATATAGTAGTACGATTTAGATTAAATTTGTCTGATTTGTATAAGTTGTCACTAAACTCAAGTACTGTTAATTTCAACTGGATAACTTAACAAACATAAAAGTTTTCTATACAAAAACTCAATTTTCGAGCGATCCTTTCTATGGCAGCTAAAGGATATAGTAGTACGATTTAGATTAAATTTGTCTGATTTGTATAAGTTGTCACTAAACTCAAGTACTGTTAATTTCAAAAGGATAACTTAAAAAACATAAAAGTTTTCTATACAAAAACTTAATTTTCAAGCGATCCTGTCTATGGCAACTATATGATATAGCAATCCGATATAGACCAAATTAATTTGAGATATATAAATCGTGACTAAAGTCAAGTACTGTTAATTTCAAAAGGATAACTTAACAAACATAAAAGTTTTCTATACAAAAACTTAATTTTCAAGCGATCCTGTCTATGGCAACTATATGATATAGCAATCCGATATAGACCAAATTAATTTGAGAAATATAAATCGTGACTAAAGTCAAGTACTGTTAATTTCAACTGGATAACTTAACAAACATAAAAGTTTTATATACAAAAACTCAATTTTCGAACGATCCTTTCTATGGCAGCTAAAGGATATAGTAGTACGATTTAGATTAAATTTGTCTGACTTGTATAAGTTAGCACTAAACTCAAGTACTGTTAATTTCAAAAGGATAACTTAAAAAACATAAAAGTTTTCTATACAAAAACTTAATTTTCAAGCGATCCTGTCTATGGCAACTATATGATATAGCAATCCGATATAAACCAAATTAATTTGAGACATATAAATCGTAACTAAAGTCAAGTACTGTTAATTTCAACTGGATAACTTAACAAACAAAAAAGTTTTCTATACAAAAACTCAATTTTCGAGCGATCCTATCTATGACAACTATATGATATAGCAGTCCGATATAAACCAAATTAATTTGAGACATATAAATCGTAACTAAAGTCAAGTACTATTAATTTCAAATGTGGATAACTTAACAAACAAAAAAGTTTTCTATACAAAAACTTAATTTTCGAGCGATCCTATCTATGGCAACTATATGTTATACCAGTCCTATATAGATCAAATTAATTTGAGATATATAAATCGTAACTAAAGTCAAGTACTGTTAATTTCAACTGGATAACTTAACAAACATAAAAGTTTTCTATACAAAAACTTCATTTTCGACCGATTATTTCCATGGCAGTTATACGATGTAATGGTACGATCGGGCCAGTTCCGACTTAAATGTGCTGCTTAAGGCCATAGAAAGTATTTATATCAAGTATTATTGCGTTTAAAAAAAACTGAACAATTAATTTTCATTACAACAGATCGATCGACGGACCGAGGCGCATACAAATTTTAAATCTGGGACAAACTCCAAGCCAAAATGAATATACTCTATGTAAAGAGTATATGAGAAAAACATATATACAAAACAACGCCAGCAACTTGTTGTTGTTGCAGTTACATTTTCAGTTTTCACTTTATTTGTTTACATTTTTTTTAGGGTTTTTTTTTGTTTTTTTTTTTATTGTTATTCTGAACTTAAAAAATACAAAAAAAAAAAGAAAAAAATGATTTGAAAGGTTTTCAAAGGTTCAAGTTTGTATTGTTGTCGTACTTGCTGTTGTTTGTTGTTGTTGTTGTTGTTCTTGTTGTTGCCAAGGCAAACAGATAAATTATAGTATGCAGCGATATATAAAGATAGATATATGTATATGTATATAAAGAGAGATAGATATATATATATATATATATGTGTGTGTATAGATTGTAATTATGGATTTTATTCAAGTGCTATATACATTAATTTTATTTTAGTTTTTATTTATCGGTTCTAATTATTAATGCAGCGCGCTGTAGCATGGACTGTGTCGCGAGAGGATCAAGGTTTGCGGGGCGGGGCGGGGCGGTAGGCATGGTTGTTGTAAAGTATTAAACATTTGTAACTCTTAACTCTGAACATTTTTTTTTTGTTTTTTTTTGCTTTAACATTTGTTTGGAGAACAATTTCTTTTTATTGTATATTAATTTTTTTTTTTTATTAGTTGAATTATTTTTTTTTTATTGATTTTATTTAACACGATTTTCATAAAAATGTTTGTTTGAACTTAAATATTAATTATTAATTTTAATTGTTTTTTTTTTTGTTTTCTTTATTTTTTTTTTTTTTGTTTTTCGCTTTTTTTTTAATTTTTTTTTCCTTTTTTTTTTGTTTGTTTAGTTTTAACAAGCGCAGCCAAAAAAAAAAAAATAATAATTATATAGAACAAAATCACATACAAAAATTTATACATATATATATATATATTATATAGAGCCGACTTAGAACTAATCAGTTTTCTTATAATAATTCCAAATTTTGCATTTAACTTAATTACTAATTCGGGTAGTAGAAGGGGGGAGGGGCGGGGGTAGTGACGGGGGTTTTAACGAGAGTTTTTGCTTAGTTTTCCAGTTGGATTTTGATTTTTTTTTTTTTTTTTTTTTTTTGAATTATTTATAAACAACAAAAAGTAATAATAGAAAAATATACAAAGAAAAAAAAAATGTATATAAAAAAAAAAAATAGAATATTAAAAATAATAGAACGTATTTATATATGTATATATATGCATGTGTATGTGTATGTGTATGTGTGTTAGTGTGTTTATCATTTTTAGCAGCTTAGCGGCAAATCGTACAAATTATATTTTATATATATATATATATATATATATATATATATATATGTGTTGTATATATAGAATAAATATTTCATATACATTTCATATAATGTTTTCTCTTTCTTTCATTATTTCCGTTTGCTCTCTCTCTCTTTCGCTCGCTTGCTTGCATTTTTTTTTTTTTTTTTATTGTGCTCTCTTTCTCTTTCTATTGCGCTCAACTCAAACACAGTGTCGGTCTCTTTCCTTTATGTAGCCTTATCTTTCTTTCTACTTCTTACTCTCACTCTCTCTCTCTCTCTCTCTCTCTACACTATACACTCTCACACTATATATCTGTTTCTTTTTCTTTCTAACTACATCTACCTTGTTTTCTCTCTTTTTATATTTCACTTCAGAAAACACTTATTGTGCTCTCTGTCTAACACTGTATAACTGTCTCTTGCTCTCAATAGTTTTCTTTCGGTTGTTCTATTTCTTTCTCTCTCGTTCTCTAGCTCTCTCTTTCTACTCACTTTTCACACACTGTGTATCTCTTTCTCGTTGTTCTAAATATTAATTCAGCGCTTCAAATTATTATTTCGTATCGTTTTTCATTACTGGATTTTTGGATGGTCCACATTGATTATAAGGCATACAAAAACACGCATACACAATATACAAAACTTCCTCTCTCTCTCTCTCTCTCTTTATCTCTTTCTCTATTCTTTGTTTCTGTTTTTTTTTTTTCACTTAATGCTATTATTGCTATATATAAAGATATACATATATATAGCATTACATTATAATTCGCACATTAAAGCAACGTTACGCTTTTTCATTCCAAATTTTTCTCTTTTCTTTTTCCTCAAAGTTCATGTTAAGATTTTTTACATAGTCTTCAGTTTTTTTTTTTGTAAGTTTCTCATTTGCTTTTGCAGCATCACTTTATATACGTATCAAACAATCTCAATAAATTTTTTAATTGTTTTCAGCAATTTTTCATTCATCGTCATCATAATTTTTATCTTCAATTTCTTGTTCTTATCAATTCCTTTAGTTTCAACACTCTTTCGCTCTCTTTCTCTTTCTCTCTCTCTCTCTCTCTCTCTCTTTCGCTCTGTCAATCAGTTGGCTGCTTGGCATAGAGCATCCAAATCGCAGCTTTCGATGCTGTTCGCATATTTGCGACGCAGCGTTGACAGCGGACAAAGATCATCATCCTGTGGACAACCGGGCAGACGCACAGCGCGCTCCTGATGCATCACCAGCACATGCGGTTTCTTTTTCGCGCAACTATATAAAGAAAAAAAAAAAACAAATTATCTCTCTCTCTCTCTCTGTGTGTGTCTCTCTCTCTCTCTCACTATACTTACTCATAGCGCACAAAAGCCAAATTGGTTGCAAACGCATCGATATTACTTGTACGCCAAAGTCTTTGCTTGCCAAAATCCTTATGCGTCAGCGGTCGCTTATCTCTGGCCACGCCCAGATGCGCCAACATCTTGAGCAATGTGCCAGAGTGCGTAAAATAGAATGTGGCATTGGCGCGCGGTTTTTCTGAACTGCATTTTGCACAAGAACAAAAAAAAAATCGAGAAAAAGAAAATTAATATGCATTGAAAAAAAAATATATAATATATAGAAAAATTTTAATTTTCAACTGATTGTTCCTATAGTATAGATATAAGATATAGTTGCATGATTTCATTAAAAACATTAATTAATTATTTCTAAATGTAAATTCTAAAGATTTCAAAAGTTTTGCATAAAAAAAAAAATTTAATTTTCAACTGATTGTTCCTATAGTATAGATATAAGATATAGTTGCACGCGATTTCATTAAAAAATTTTGTAGACATTAATTTAATGCTTGTTAAATGTAAATTCTACAAATATCAAATGTGTATAGCTATACATATAAAAAAGTTTTTTCATACAAAAACCCGATAAATTTTCAGCTAGATAATATAGTAGCACGATTTAGATCAAATTAAAGTGACATATATAAGTTAACACTAAATGCAAATCAATTTCAATTTCAATAACTCAATTTGCAAGCGATCATTTCTATGGCAGGTTATTCAAATTCTGAACATGAATATCAACAATTTATTATAAGATTTTATATTATATCTGTGTTTGAACTTTACTAATTCCGGGTCAAAATATTAATACAAACTTGTAAATGTATTATTAAATATCTATCTCTATATCTTACTTTCTCTGTCTGTCTCTCACTCTCTCTTACTATCTCTCTCTCTCATTAATTATATTTTAATCATCTTGTTTTTTTTTTTAGTTTTTTTTTTTCTTTTATCATTAGTTGATTAACTTGTTTTCAATATGCAAAAAAAAAAAACAAATATTTTCCATTTGTTTTTTAACATTTTGTTTAGTGAATTTCACTAGTTTAACATTTGCCATATTCTTAATAAATAAACTATATTTTATTGTCTATTAATTTCATTTATTATTTAATTTTGTCGTTTCATTAACAGTTTTTGTAAACAACTTTGAAAATTTTCCAAATTGCTTCCTGTAAATATTTAATTTTTTTTTTTTTTTTTTTACATTCCAACTTAAAATTTAGCTATAAATCTAGCTTATTTTATTTACTCAGCTTTATTTTAAATTTTCAAATTTTTTTCTTAAATTTTATAGCTTCAACAGTTTCGTATACAAAGTTTTTTTTTGTCGATTTGAAAAAAAAAAAAACATTTTCTAAGACTTTCTTTCTCCGTAAATCTCTTGAAATAAAATATTTTTTTTTTTGTTATAGTCCGAGATTTTTTTTTGTCTAACTAATAATTAGTTATAAATCTAGCATAACTATGGTAACTAATCTTAATTATAATTTTTGTAATCTTGCCTTGTAACTCTTATAAATTTTTATAGCTTCAACAGTTTCGTATACAAAGTTTTTTTTTGTCGATTTGAAAAAAACGTTTTCCAAGACTTTCTCCGTAAATCTCTTGAAATAAAATATGATAAGTCCGAGATTTATTTTGTCTAACTAATAATTAGTTATAAATCTATCATAATTATATCTATTATATCTATTATAATTTTTGTAATCTTGCCCCTTGTAACTTTTATAAATTTTTATAGCTTATCAATTTGTCGATTATCACAGTTGAGAAACTTGTTCCAATAACTTTTCCCTAGACTATATTATCTAACTATTAAATTAGCAATTATAACTTATTAAACTGACATCATTTATGCTTTTTTTTGTTTTTTGACAGCTTGTCACAGCTGACAAACTTGTTCCGATAATATTCATCAAGACACATTCCAAAGCCTGTATTGATTTTATATTCTGCATATAAAAAACTTGTTTTTTTTTTTTCTTTTCTAATCTTTTCAAAGAGTGTTACTCTAACATTTTTCTATAAAACTATATATATGAATATATCTATCCTATATATATATCTATATCTATATCTATATCTATATATCTATATCTATGATTGATGAAAAATTACTCACTCGATGGCCGCAAACATATCGGCAATTGCCGGACAGGCAATGCGATGAGTTAAATCATAGCCATAGCCATCGTTCCAATAATATTCAAGATCCTTGACAAATTCTAATGCATTCAATGATCCAATATCAAAAAATCTACACCATACCGATGGCGGTTTGCGACGATACCATGCCGTTTCAAAGGCGCATACCGTATACATTAGTTCAACATCATCGATCGATAGATCTATTAATTTAGTGCTTGACCGTACATGCTTAACTGCTGATTGCATCGCTGGCTCCGCATTGAACCTACGTGCATTTAACATTGTTTCAGGATTCTCATCGACGTCCGTTTGCCAGCGACTGCAGAGTTTATAAAACTGTAACACACACAGAGAAACCCAAAAAAAGAAAACAAAAAAAAAAAAAAACAAATCGTTAGTAAGTATAAAAAATTCTATTATATTATTATAATTAACAATTAACATTAATAAGTAAAAGAAATTACAATTCGACGAGTAATAACATTACAACGTGTAGCTAGTAGAATTCTATTTTAACGAGTATTATCAAAGATATGTACAACGATTTAACGACACTTGATCAATTATTATTATATTAATAAATACTAATTACAGACAATTACTAGTTGTTAACAAATCAGCGAGTGATTATAAATAGACGAGTATTACTCGTTACTTTTTGCACATTGTTTTACTCGTTAGTTGCTAAGCACTTGTTACTCGTTACTCGAGACACACACAGGCACACTCGTTACTATTTTGTTTCTAACTAGTTATTCGTCATTTATTAATTAAATACTCGTCCTTTGTTACTCGTCAGGTTAAACATTCGTCATTCGTCACTCGTCACTTGTAAAATACTTGTCACTCGTCACTTGTAAAATACTTGTCACTCCACAGTTGAAGGTTTGTCTATCGTTCGATATGCTAATTGTCATATTTTTCACTCGTCAGTTTAAACACTCGTCACTCGTCGCTTGTAAAATACTTGTCACTCGTCACTTGTAAAATACTTGTTGTCACTCGACAGTTGAACATTTGTCAATCATTCAATATGCTAATTGTCATATTTTTCACTCGTCAGTTTAAATACTCGTCACTCGTCGCTTGTAAAATACTTGTCACTCGTCACTTGTAAAATACTTGTTGTCACTCGACAGTTGAACATTTGTCAATCATTCAATATGCTAATTGTCATTTTTTTTCACTCGCCAGTTTAAACACTCGTTACTCGTCGCTTGTAAAATACTTGTCACTCGTTTGTAAAATACTTGTCACTCCACAGTTGAAGGTTTGTCTATCG
>JBAMBR010001654.1:0-26121 GCA_037044475.1 Zaprionus obscuricornis
ACCTTAGGAAAAAAACAGCAAAATTGTAACAACAATAATAACAACAACAACAAGTTGTCAAGAATCGTAACTTGTAACTCGTAATACATGTCTAACGTAATAACAGCTACGTTAAGTGATCGCGAGAGTTGTTCAATAAAAAAAGAAGCAGCAGCAGCAAAAAAAACGGGAAATTATAAAGCCGGAAAACAGCTGAAAGAAACATGTGCAAAAATTGTTGCACTGCTCTGCTCTACACACTTGACGCTCATTCGAAATTACAGCATGTCGATCATCGAGCGTTGATCAATTCACTTTTTTTTTTTTTGTATCTCAATCGAAATTCTCCAGTGCCTTCAACTTCTGCCCCATTTTACACTCCCGCCGACTGCTCCCCTCAAATGTCATGAAAGAATAGAGGAATGCCAATTAGCATGCTCTACACGTTGTGCATACACGGGAAGTTTGTCAAGCCGTAAAAAATACATATGTATATAGCTTAACAAGAAATCAAAGTTATCTTCAAGGTGCTGAAGTTTTCATACTCTTGCAGTCTTAGAATGAAAACATTTTTCATAGAGAAACTTAATTTTCGATTGATTGTTTCTATGACAGCTATATGATATAGTTGTCTGATTTAAATCAAATTTTGCACTAATGTATAAATCATCAGTAAACTCAAATACTGTAAGTTTAAGGCAGATAGTTTGACAAACATAAAAGTTTTCTATACAAAAACTCAATTTTCGAGCGATCCTATCTATGACAACTATATGATATAGCAGTCTGATATAGACCAAATTAATTTGAGATATATAAATCGTGACTAAAGTCAAGTACTGTTAATTTCAACTGGATAACTTAACAAACATAAAAGTTTTCTATACAAAAACTCAATTTTCGAGCGATCCTTTCTATGGCAGCTATATGATATAGTAGCCCGATTTCGACCAAATTTGGCATGACATCGTATAAGTTATCAGTGAACTTAAATACATGTAAATTTCAACTGGATAACTTAACAAACAAAAAAGTTTTTCTATACAAAAACTCAATTTTTGAACGATCCTTTCTATGGCAGCTATATGATATAGTCGCCCGATTCTGATCCAAATTTAGCAGACATCTATAAGTCATCTGCTGAACTTAAATACATGTAAATTTCAACTGATATAACTAGTCAAACAACAGAAGTTTTCATATAAAAATTCAATTTTTGAGCGATCCTTTCTATGGCAGCTATATGATATAGTCGCCCGATTCTAGACCAAATTTAGCAGACATCTATAAGTCGTCAGCTAAACTCAAATACATGTAAATTTCAACTAGATAACTATGTACAAACACAGAAAGTTTTTCATACAAAAATTCAATTTTTGAGCGATCCTTTCTATGGCAGCTAAAGGATATAGTAGTACGATTTAGATTAAATTTGTCTGATTTGTATAAGTTGTCACTAAACTCAAGTACTGTTAAATTCAAAAGGATAACTTAAAAAACATAAAAGTTTTCTATACAAAAACTTAATTTTCAAGCGATCCTGTCTATGGCAACTATATGATATAGCAATCCGATAAAGACCAAATTAATTTGAGACATATAAATCGTAACTAAAGTCAAGTACTGTTAATTTCAAATGGATAACTTAACAAACATAAAAGTTTTCTATACAAAAACTCAATTTTCGAGCGATCCTTTCTATGGCAGCTAAAGGATATAGTAGTACGATTTAGATTAAATTTGTCTGATTTGTATAAGTTGTCACTAAACTCAAGTACTGTTAATTTCAAAAGGATAACTTAAAAAACATAAAAGTTTTCTATACAAAAACTTAATTTTCAAGCGATCCTATCTATGGCAGCTAAAGGATATAGTAGTACGATTTAGATTAAATTTGTCTGATTTGTATAAGTTGTCACTAAACTCAAGTACTGTTAATTTCAAAAGGATAACTTAACAAACATAAAAGTTTTCTATACAAAAACTTAATTTTCAAGCGATCCTATCTATGGCAGCTAAAGGATATAGTAGTACGATTTAGATTAAATTTGTCTGACTTGTATAAGTTATCACTAAACTCAAGTACTGTGAATTTCAACTGGATAATTTAACAAACAAAAAAGTTTTCTATACAAAAACTAAATTTTCGAGCGATCCTGTCTATGGCAACTATATGATATAGCAATCCGATATAAACCAAATTAATTTGAGACATATAAATCGTAACTAAAGTCAAGTACTGTTAATTTCAACTGGATAACTTAACAAACATAAAAGTTTTCTATACAAAAACTCAATTTTCGAGCCATCCTATCTATGGCAACTATATGTTATACCAGTCCGATATAGATCAAATTAATTTGAGACATATAAATCGTAACTAAAGTCAAGTACTGTTAATTTCAAATGGACAACTTAACAAACAAAAAAGTTTTCTATACAAAAACTTAATTTTCGACCGATTATTTCCATGGCAGTTATACGATATAATGGTACGATCGGGCCAGTTCCGACTTAAATGTGCTGCTTAAGGCCATAGAAAGTATTTATATCAAGTATTATTGCGTTTAAAAAAAACTGAACAATTAATTTTCATTACAACAGATCGATCGACAGACCGAGGCGCATACAAATTTTAAATCTGGGACAAACTCCAAGCCAAAATGAATATACTCTATGTAAAGAGTATATGAGAAAAACATATATACAAAACAACGCCAGCAACTTGTTGTTGTTGCAGTTACATTTTCAGTTTTCACTTTATTTGTTTACATTTTTTTTTAGGGTTTTTTTTTGTTTTTTTTTTATTGTTATTCTGAACTTAAAAAATACAAAAAAAAAAAAAAGAAAAAAATGATTTCAAAGGTTTTCAAAGGTTCAAGTTTGTATTGTTGTCGTACTTGCTGTTGTTTGTTGTTGTTGTTGTTGTTCTTGTTGTTGCCAAGGCAAACAGATAAATTATAGTATGCAGCGATATATAAAGATAGATATATGTATATGTATATAAAGAGAGATAGATATATATATATATATATATATATGTGTGTGTATAGATTGTAATTATGGATTTTATTCAAGTGCTATATACATTAATTTTATTTTAGTTTTAATTTATCGGTTCTAATTATTAATGCAGCGCGCTGTAGCATGGACTGTGTCGGGAGAGGATCAAGGTTTGCAGGGCGGGGCGGGGCGGGGCGGTAGGCATGGTTGTTGTAAAGTATTAAACATTTGTAACTCTTAACTCTGAACATTTTTTTTTTGCTTTAACATTTGTTTGGAGAACAATTTCTTTTTATTGTATATTAATTTTTTTTTTTATTAGTTGAATTATTTTTTTTTTTTATTGATTTTATTTAACACGATTTTCATAAAAATGTTTGTTTGAACTTAAATATTAATTATTAATTTTAATTGTTTTTTTTTTGTTTTTCGCTTTTTTTTTAATTTTTTTTCCTTTTTTTTTTGTTTGTTTAGTTTTAACAAGCGCAGCCAAAAAAAAAAAAATAATAATTATATAGAACAAAATCACATACAAATATTTATACATATATATATATATATTATTTAGAGCCGACTTAGAACTAATCAGTTTTCTTATAATAATTCCAAATTTTGCATTTAACTTAATTACTAATTCGGGTAGTAGAAGGGGGGGCGGGGGGTAGTGACGGGGGTTTTAACGAGAGTTTTTGCTTAGTTTTCCAGTTGGATTTTGATTTTTTTTTTTTTTTTTTTTTTTTGAATTATTTATAAACAACAAAAAGTAATAATAGAAAAATATACAAAGAAAAAAAAAATGTATATAAAAAAAAAAAATAGAATATTAAAAATAATAGAACGTATTTATATATGTATATATATGCATGTGTATGTGTATGTGTGTTAGTGTGTTTATCATTTTTAGCAGCTTAGCGGCAAATCGTACAAATTATATTTTATATATATATATATATATATATATATATATATGTGTTGTATATATAGAATAAATATTTCATATACATTTCATATAATGTTTTCTCTTTCTTTCATTATTTCCGTTTGCTCTCTCTCTCTTTCGCTCGCTTGCTTGAATTTTTTTTTTTTTTTTATTGTGCTCTCTTTCTCTTTCTATTGCGCTCAACTCAAACACAGTGTCGGTCTCTTTCCTTTATGTAGCCTTATCTTTCTTTCTACTTCTTACTCTCACTCTCTCTCTCTCTCTCTCTCTCTCTACACTATACACTCTCACACTATATATCTGTTTCTTTTTCTTTCTAACTACATCTACCTTGTTTTCTCTCTTTTTATATTTCACTTCAGAAAACACTTATTGTGCTCTCTGTCTAACACTGTATAACTGTCTCTTGCTCTCAATAGTTTTCTTTCGGTTGTTCTATTTCTTTCTCTCTCGTTCTCTAGCTCTCTCTTTCTACTCGCTTTTCACACACTGTGTATCTCTTTCTCGTTGTTCTAAATATTAATTCAGCGCTTCAAATTATTATTTCGTATCGTTTTTCATTACTGGATTTTTGGATGGTCCACATTGATTATAAGGCATACAAAAACACGCATACACAATATACAAAACTCTCTCTCTCTCTCTCTCTTTATCTCTTTCTCTATTCTTTGTTTCTGTTTTTTTTTTTTCACTTAATGCTATTATTGCTATATATAGATATACATATATATAGCATTACATTATAATTCGCACATTAAAGCAACGTTACGCTTTTTCATTCCAAATTTTTCTCTTTTCTTTTTCCTCAAAGTTCATGTTAAGATTTTTTACATAGTCTTCAGTTTTTTTTTTTGTAAGTTTCTCATTTGCTTTTGCAGCATCACTTTATATACGTATCAAACAAATCTCAATAAATTTTTTAATTGTTTTCAGCAATTTTTCATTCATCGTCATCATAATTTTTATCTTCAATTTCTTGTTCTTATCAATTCCTTTAGTTTCAACACTCTTTCGCTCTCTTTCTCTTTCTCTCTCTCTCTCTCTCTCTTTCGCTCTGTCAATCAGTTGGCTGCTTGGCATAGAGCATCCAAATCGCAGCTTTCGATGCTGTTCGCATATTTGCGACGCAGCGTTGACAGCGGACAAAGATCATCATCCTGTGGACAACCGGGCAGACGCACAGCGCGCTCCTGATGCATCACCAGCACATGCGGTTTCTTTTTCGCGCAACTATAAAAAGAACAAAAAAAAACAAATTATCTCTCTCTCTCTCTCTCTGTGTCTCTCTCTCTCTCTCTCTCTCTCACTATACTTACTCATAGCGCACAAAAGCCAAATTGGTTGCAAACGCATCGATATTACTTGTACGCCAAAGTCTTTGCTTGCCAAAATCCTTATGCGTCAGCGGTCGCTTATCTCTGGCCACGCCCAGATGCGCCAACATCTTGAGCAATGTGCCAGAGTGCGTAAAATAGAATGTGGCATTGGCGCGCGGTTTTTCTGAACTGCATTTTGCACAAGAACAAAAAAAAAATCGAGAAAAAGAAAATTAATATGCATTGAAAAAAAAATATATAATATATAGAAAAATTTTAATTTTCAACTGATTGTTCCTATAGTATAGATATAAGATATAGTTGCATGATTTCATTAAAAACATTAATTAATTATTTCTAAATGTAAATTCTAAAGATTTCAAAAGTTTTGCATAAAAAAAAAAATTTAATTTTCAACTGATTGTTCCTATAGTATAGATATAAGATATAGTTGCACGCGATTTCATTAAAAAATTTTGTAGACATTAATTTAATGCTTGTTAAATGTAAATTCTACAAATATCAAATGTGTATAGCTATACATATAAAAAAGTTTTTTCATACAAAAACCCGATAAATTTTCAGCTAGATAATATAGTAGCACGATTTAGATCAAATTAAAGTGACATATATAAGTTAACACTAAATGCAAATCAATTTCAATTTCAATAACTCAATTTGCAAGCGATCATTTCTATGGCAGGTTATTCAAATTCTGAACATGAATATCAACAATTTATTATAAGATTTTATATTATATCTGTGTTTGAACTTTACTAATTCCGGGTCAAAATATTAATACAAACTTGTAAATGTATTATTAAATATCTATCTCTATATCTTACTTTCTCTGTCTGTCTCTCACTCTCTCTTACTATCTCTCTCTCTCATTAATTATATTTTAATCATCTTGTTTTTTTTTTTAGTTTTTTTTTTTCTTTTATCATTAGTTGATTAACTTGTTTTCAATATGCAAAAAAAAAAACAAATATTTTCCATTTGTTTTTTAACATTTTGTTTAGTGAATTTCACTAGTTTAACATTTGCCATATTCTTAATAAATAAACTATATTTTATTGTCTATTAATTTCATTTATTATTTAATTTTGTCGTTTCATTAACAGTTTTTGTAAACAACTTTGAAAATTTTCCAAATTGCTTCCTGTAAATATTTAATTTTTTTTTTTTTTTTTTTACATTCCAACTTAAAATTTAGCTATAAATCTAGCTTATTTTATTTACTCAGCTTTATTTTAAATTTTCAAATTTTTTTCTTAAATTTTATAGCTTCAACAGTTTCGTATACAAAGTTTTTTTTTGTCGATTTGAAAAAAAAAAAAAACATTTTCTAAGACTTTCTTTCTCCGTAAATCTCTTGAAATAAAATATTTTTTTTTTTGTTATAGTCCGAGATTTTTTTTTGTCTAACTAATAATTAGTTATAAATCTAGCATAACTATGGTAACTAATCTTAATTATAATTTTTGTAATCTTGCCTTGTAACTCTTATAAATTTTTATAGCTTCAACAGTTTCGTATACAAAGTTTTTTTTTGTCGATTTGAAAAAAACGTTTTCCAAGACTTTCTCCGTAAATCTCTTGAAATAAAATATGATAAGTCCGAGATTTATTTTGTCTAACTAATAATTAGTTATAAATCTATCATAATTATATCTATTATATCTATTATAATTTTTGTAATCTTGCCCCTTGTAACTTTTATAAATTTTTATAGCTTCATCAATTTGTCGATTATCACAGTTGAGAAACTTGTTCCAATAACTTTTCCCTAGACTATATTATCTAACTATTAAATTAGCAATTATAACTTATTAAACTGACATCATTTATGCTTTTTTTTGTTTTTTGACAGCTTGTCACAGCTGACAAACTTGTTCCGATAATATTCATCAAGACACATTCCAAAGCCTGTATTGATTTTATATTCTGCATATAAAAAACTTGTTTTTTTTTTTTTTCTTTTCTAATCTTTCCAAAGAGTGTTACTCTAACATTTTTCTATAAAACTATATATATGAATATATCTATCCTATATATATATATCTATATCTATATCTATATATCTATATCTATATCTATATCTATATCTATATCTATGATTGATGAAAAATTACTCACTCGATGGCCGCAAACATATCGGCAATTGCCGGACAGGCAATGCGATGAGTTAAATCATAGCCATAGCCATCGTTCCAATAATATTCAAGATCCTTGACAAATTCTAATGCATTCAATGATCCAATATCAAAAAATCTACACCATACCGATGGCGGTTTGCGACGATACCATGCCGTTTCAAAGGCGCATACCGTATACATTAGTTCAACATCATCGATCGATAGATCTATTAATTTAGTGCTTGACCGTACATGCTTAACTGCTGATTGCATCGCTGGCTCCGCATTGAACCTACGTGCATTTAACATTGTTTCAGGATTCTCATCGACGTCCGTTTGCCAGCGACTGCAGAGTTTATAAAACTGTAACACACACAGAGAAACCCAAAAAAAGAAAAAAAAAAAAAAAAAAACAAATCGTTAGTGAGTATAAAAAATTCTATTATATTATTATAATTAACAATTAACATTAATAAGTAAAAGAAATTACAATTCGACGAGTAATAACATTACAACGTGTAGCTAGTAGAATTCTATTTTAACGAGTATTATCAAAGATATATACAACGATTTAACGACACTTGATCAATTATTATTATATTAATAAATACTAATTACAGACAATTACTAGTTGTCAAAAAATCAGCGAGTGATTATAAATGAACGAGTATTACTCGTTACTTTTTGCACATTGTTTTACTCGTTAGTTGCTAAGCACTTGTTACTCGTTACTCGAGACACACACAGGCACACTCGTTACTATTTTGTTTCTAACTAGTTATTCATCATTTATTAATTAAATACTCGTCCTTTGTTACTCGTCAGGTTAAACATTCGTCATTCGTCACTCGTCACTTGTAAAATACTTGTCACTCCACAGTTGAAGGTTTGTCTATCGTTCGATATGCTAATTGTCATATTTTTCACTCGTCAGTTTAAACACTCGTCACTCGTCGCTTGTAAAATACTTGTCACTCGTCACTTGTAAAATACTTGTTGTCACTCGACAGTTGAACATTTGTCAATCATTCAATATGCTAATTGTCATTTTTTTTTTCACTCGCCAGTTTAAACACTCGTTACTCGTTGCTACACATATAGAGTTACATATAGTAGCAAAATACTATTTGATAAAACAAGATATTGCATTAGGCATAAAATAAATTATATAATCTTCATATCAAGATATTGGAAATGTTGAAAAGAAAGCAAAAATCGATGAATATCCCAAGGCGCTATACAAGCTATACATTTTTGGAATATTTTGGATATGATTTCTCTATGTAACAGACGGATCCTTTATGCTATAGAAAGATCTTGACCTTGGACCTTAGGTTGATAAGAAATTACTAGGACAAGTTGCTTGGAAAAGCGAGCGACTAGTTCTCATTGATACAGACAACAAATACATGGAAAATTTAAACTGAACGAGAATATATATAATATATAAATATATATATATATTAGGAAACTAATTCTTGTTGTTGAAACGGACGCAAACACAGGCAATTCTATGGAATTTTAGATGCTTAATGAGAATATGTATAGCGCCATTTGGTAAATATTACGATCCTGCACTCGCTTTTCTCTTTCTGCTTTACGCGCCTTCATCAAGAAAAGTTTTGTCTAAAAAAAAAATGAAGATAAAAATTTATGAATATGCGCAAAATGCAATATCGATAATTTGTGTATGTATATATCGATTGGATATTATTATCGATAGTTATAGATTTTTTTTTTTTGTATTATTTGTTGTTACCTGGTGTGGGACTGTAGACAGCCACCGTATTATCTAGATAACCAACAGCCAATTGAAGATTATATGCATGAAATGATAAACATGTTGGTGGCGGATTTCTTGTTCCCATAAATCCTTCATTGCAACGTGTTACACTTTGTACATTGCCATTTAATGAATATATACAAATTTTTGATGAATTACCACATGCAATGGCATCAGCCATTGGATGTGTTGTCATTGACATTATATCAGCACCCGAATGCCAACGATGCATTGTCTGATATGTACGTAAATCAATAACACTAACTTTACCACCGGTACATCCAGTAACAAGTGTTGTCTCATCAGCTCTTAAACATGCATGTAATATTGATGCCTGATGTTCACGTATCGCACGTATACGTGATTCTGGTGTCGATGATGGGCAACGTTTATCAAATAAACGTACACTACCATCGGCACAACCAGCTATTGTTATATCACTACGTTTATTAATAACAAATGGTGATAATACAGTTACTGTACTATCGACACCCAAATGTATATCATTTAATTTTAATTCACGTTCAATATCCCAAATACGTAAATAACGTGATGTTGAACCGCCAACAACAAGATGTTGACTTGATTGTTGCCATGCAGTTACAGGACCAGGACCAGGACCAGTACCAGTACCACCAGGACCAAAATTATTAATACGATTATTATAATATAATTGATGTAATGAATTTGTTGAATTTGTTATATTATTTCCACTGGCATTTCCACTGCTATTATTGCCACTACCACTAATATTGCCAATATTGCCACTGCCACTTGCAACATTAGCAGCAACTGCTGTATCCAATTTATTATAATTTCGATGTATTGTTACTGTTGCATTTGTCCCGCTACGTGGTAATGCATCCCATGCGCTTATTAAACGTGTTCCTGTTGCTATTGCACCAGCTTGTCCACCAGCAGCACCACCAGCTATTCCATCATCATATTGTTGTGATGCATTCGATTGCCAGACACGTATAATACCATCTTCATGTGCCACGAGCATTAATACAACATCCTGTATATTGATTAATTCAAAACTACAAACACGCTCAAATTGTGTGGCAGTTGCAATTTCAAGTCTTGATGTTTTACGCGCATTTATTGAATTTCCAACACTTGTCATATTTACAGCATTTGTTAATCCCATGCCGACAAGTACTTGTGCATTTGCACTGCTGTTGCTGTTGATGTTGATGTTGCTGCTGCTGCTGCTGCTGTTGCTGTTGATGCTATTGTTGCAATCTGTTATCAACATATTGCTAACATTGCTGCCACCAAATAGACTTGTTGTTGCATTTCCAGTTAAATTATTACACATATTATTTGCACCGCCAGCAACACATGCAGCAGCAGCAGCTGCAGCCGCTGCAGCAGCAGCAGCATTAGCAGCAGCTGCTGCAGCAGCAACAGCAGCAGCTGCTGTACTACTACCACTACCAGCAGCAGTACCAGCACCACCACCACCACTTCCACCACCACCACCACCACCACCACCACCAATTATTATGCCACTTGAATCCATTGTACTATTTGCATCGCCAGCATAGCTTAACATTGAATTACGTACAAAATCATAGACAAATACTTTATCCTTATATGCCACACATATTTGTGGCTCATATGCATGCAACTTAACAATCGATGGTGTAAATTGTGTTTTACGCATCCAACTGCTTGAATCTAATAATTTGATTTGTTGTCGTTGCACAGTATCTGGATCATCACGATATTGTCGCATTGCTTTTGTACGAACTAATAAATTTCGATGATAACGATATTCACGTTTACGTAATTCTGTAGAATTTCGATCAATTGGCCAACGTTGTTGTCCTTCTTCTTCTTCGCTGCTATTATCGGCACTGCTATAACGTTGATTGCCAGGACGTGTAAAATATGATATTGCCCATGATATGAATTGTGTTTGTACAATTGGTTGTATAACTGCTGGTGTTGTGGCAAGTGTTGCTTGTGGTCCTACTCCTGCTGCTGCTGCTGCTGCTGCACCTACTCCTCCTCCTCCTCCTACTATGTTTTGCAATTGTGCTGCATCTACGGCTGTTGCTGCTGCCGCTGCTGCTGTTGTTGCTGCTGCTGCCAATTTAGCATCCGTTGGATCTCTGGCTGCCACATCAGCTGCTGCTGCTGCAGCTGCTACTGCTGTTATTGCTGCTGCTACAGCTGCTGGCGATGCACCACCGCCAGCTGCTACTGCTGCTGCTGCTGCTGCTGCTGCTATTGATTTTGCTCTTGCTGTACCACTATCCGTCTCATCATTCATTGAGCTTGTACGCAGCTTACGTGCATTATCACCACCACCTGCTGCTTGTGCCGCTGCTGCTGCTGCTGCTGCTGCTGCTGCTGCAGCTGCAGCTTGATTACTGCCCGATAAGCGTAACATTTGTAACATCCATTGATTAGCTGTCATAACAGCTGGTAAATCTGTGCTACCACCACCACCAGCTAAATAATTTCCACGTGTATTTGGACTTGGTGGCAAACTTATGCTCAAATTGCTATTATTCAATTTTTCCAAATCATTAACAGCACCAATATTATGAATATTATGACTTCCATTGCCAATGGAGCCACCACCACCAATGCTGCCATAACCAGAACTAGTGCTAATCCCACAACTTGCTGCTGCTACTGCTGTTGCATTTGTTGCCTCCTTGGCGGTAATCATGCATAACGCTGCATCACGTACATGTGCTATAATCTTTTGAGCTGCATTTGCAACCGTTGGAAATGGATCCTGGCCAAGATTATAGATGCCTTGCCATAATTTTGTAAATATTGATTGAAATGGTATTGAATTCATCGATGTGCTAGAGCTACCACCACTGCTAGATGATGAATTTCCAGTAATATTTCCTGTATTATTGCCACTGGCAGTGGCACTATTATTGCTGCCACCACTGCCACCAGCAGCGCCACCACCACCACTTCCAATGCCACTTAAACTTGACATATTTGATATAGAACTTGAGCTAACACCACGACGTATACTAACATGTGCAAAACGTTCCAAGCTATGCGTATTACTAGTATTATTACCGCTCATTGATGGCATACCATGTGTTATGCTAGCACTACGTTCACCACCATATGAAACTAACGATAAACCCGAATGATGACTATTCATATGTTCGGCCATATAAACGGTAACAAATTGTGATTCAAATAGTAATACCATCCATTGTAATGCTGCAACAAGTTCCAAACGTACCAATGGTGACATATCATCACCAACAGTTTCTAATAATGTTATGGCAATAACACGATCAATATTATTTGCTTGCTCTTCACTTCGATCCGTTACAGAGCTTATAAATGTACCTAATGCAAATACAGCAGCAGCACGTACTTCTGGTATTCCATCACGTAACAATACATATAATTTCTCATGTGCTAAATCTCGTGCACCGGACCAACGGGCTTTTTCAAAATTTTGCCAAAGCATGCCCAAACATATGGCAAGCCATTGTCGTAATAGCCAGCTGGTATCATTTAATTGTTCCAAACATATTGATAATAATGGTCCTTGTAATGCGCTCGTTTGTCCTAATAGAAAATTATGTACAATTGATGCAAGTACAAAGGCAGAGAGTGTACGATATTGTTTACTAACAGTATTATCCTGTAGTACACTTAAAAAATATTTATATTCTTTAACTAAATCAACTTGACAACTTGGATCAACAGCTAAAATTTTTGCCCATATAAATACTAAAACTGGACGTAATTCACGTGTTGAACTTTGTAATAATTTAAGCACATAGGGAAATATGCCAACACCTAATGCTAAATTAACAGCCCATGGTCCAAGATCTAAGAAACGTGCCAATAATTCTAATGCACGTAAACGATGTACTTGTGATAATAGTACTTGTAATACTATTGGTAATTGTTCTGGCGGTGTACGGGATTCCGATTCACTATCAAGCCATACTTGAAATGCTGTTAATTGATGTTCAAAAAATGGTAATTGACGATATGCTGATTGTTGTTCCAATATTTCGGGTAATTGTTGTAAGGCTAAATCAACAACTAAATCCCATGCTTTCCACATAGCATGACGATGACATGATGGTAATGCTGGTAATGATACTGGTGTACAATCATGACTACGTAATATACGTTCAGCTAATAAAAAATTACGAAATAAACTAGCAACAAGTAAATCTTGACGAAATAAACGTTGAAATAATTCACGTGGTAATGTATTCCATGCTATTGTATCTGTTATTGCCGTAAATATCCAATTTAATTCACCCATCATAGTCCGGCGATCATTAACTTTACCAGGAATTTTATCAATTAATTCAGATTGTATGCGTGGCACCATACCAAGTTTTTCTTGCATTGCATACCATTTTAGAGCAATATTAATAGGTGTGGTAAGGCAACTAGTAAATAGATCGGCGGGTAATTGTGAATTCATTGGTAGAATTTCATTAGCTGCACATGCGGCTAAATGTATACAATTTTTATAGCTAATCATTTGTTGTGTGTTGTTGCCAGTTGTTGTATTGCCTGCTGTAACATGTTGTTGTTGCTGTTGCTGTTGTTGTTGTCGCTGATATTGCTGCTGCTGCTGTTGCTTCTGTGCCTTTTCTAATTCATCCTCATGCTGTTTAGCAAATGGTTGAAATGAATTTATAATAATGCCAGCATTGGAACAATCATAAACATATATTGATGGTGCTGCCATCCAATTAATTAATTCAAATATACTTAATGGTATATATTGTGTAAATGTTTTATTAAATACCCAAATTTCACCATTTGCTGTTGGTTTTGGTACACCATGTCCATTATAATGAAATAATATACGTTCACCTTTTGCATTACGTCTCAATGATGTACATAATTTTTTAACATCTTCAACAGTTGGATCATGACATTTTTTATATCTAGCACGTGGTTGCCAACGTTCATATTGCATTTGTAAATTGCTACCAATAAGTTCCATTGCTTTTGGTGCTGATACAGAGCTAGGATCTATCCAACATTCTAAACGTGAACATGGTTGAATTTTAACAACATCGGGTGGATCAACGCCAAGATTTAAACATAATACTAATGCAACACTTGCTGTTTTCATACGTTCACGTATACGCCATAGATGTCTTTCATAGATTAATGGTGCTATCGCTTCACGATGACGTTTTGCTGAAAAACTTAATGGCATTAATGCATCATGCATAAAGATTTTATCATATTTTATTGTTGTTGTTGTTGTTGTTGCAGCACCACCTGCTGTTGCTTTTTGTTTGTTTTGTTGTTGTTGTTGCTGCTGCTGTTGTTGTTGTTGCTGCTGCTGCTGTTGTTGCTGCTGTTGTTGTTGTTGCTGCAAATAAATTTCTTTAATATTGCCAGTTGTTGCTGTTACTGTTAATATTCCTGGTGTCATATGTTGCTGCTGCTGCTGTTGATCCTTTGATTTGCGTGCTGCATTATTATTGCTACTGCTGCTGCTGCTGCCACCACTACTGCTGCCTCCGCCATACTTTTCACCTCTTTTTCTTATTATTGCAGATGTAATAATGCTATCATAGATCACATCGTCCATCATTTTGTTGATTTCTATTTATCGCTGCTGCTGCTGTGTTTCGTCTCTCTCTCTCTCTCTCACTCTCTTGCTTGATCTGTTTTACACACTCTCTTTCTCTTTGTCTCACACACGCCTACTCACGCTCTCTCAACGTGCACGTATGTATATGTATGTATGAATGTGTGTGAGTGTCTATGCACTGCACGATCTTTACTAACACTTAGGCAGCTTTGACTGCCAGAGACTCTCATATATATATATATATATATATGCGTGTGTGTTTGTCTCTCTATATATATATTGAAATATTGTATGTTTGATGTGTGTGCTTGTTACGGTTATAGTTACCGCCAGCACATACGCATTTGCAGTTGATTTTGTATTTGTTTTTGTTTTTGGGTTTTATTTTGCATTTGATTTTGATTTTGATTTTGCTTTTGCATTTGCATTATTTCACATTTGCATTTAATACATATATGTACATATGTATATGTATGTGTATAAGTGCGACATCGAACATCGACGACGACGACGTCTATGACGAATTACTTTACGTACTACGCGACTAATATATTTTGTAGTACTACAACAACAGCAACAATATTAAAGAGAATAACATAAGATTGCTGCTGTTGCTGTTGCTGCTGCTGCTGCTTTTACTACAACTCTGTCGACTGCTGGTGCTGCTGCTGCTGTTATTGTGTTATTGTTGTTGTTGTTGTTGCTGCTGCTGCTTATCAAATGCAACATAACCAAACAATTTTTCGTATATTTTTTTTTTTTTTGTCTTTTTCGTTTTTACTCGCAACTCGCATTCCTCCGCCCCATCAAACGGCGACAGTGACGGTGACGGCGACGACAACGACGGCGACGACGACAAGAAGAACGATGACTGCGACGGCAATGTGTAATATTATTTTTAACGAATCATACGCCTAAGTTACGTTTCGCTTTTCAAAATGCGTCGTTAATCGCACGTTTTGCAGCAGCACGTCGTTGTTTTTCCTTCTTTTTGTTTTTTTTTTCTTCTCCTTTTTTTTTTTGTTTTTATTTTTTTCTTTTTTTGTGCTCAACCGTTTTTTTTTTTTATCGTAATCTGTCTATTGCACAAATGAACCAACAACGTAAGAGGAAAGAAAAAAAATAACAAATGCGTTAAGTTAAAAAAAAAAAATGTCCAAAAATAGTTGAGACTCACGCGTAACAGACTAACAAGCGCAGCGCAAAATTCTCTTTGTGCGCCTTTACCCGTAACCCGTAACACTAGCAGCAGCTTGTGATGTTACGGTAGCCCTTACAATCGATAAGAAAAGAAGGAGGTGAATCGATTTCAAGAAGAAAGGGAGAGACAGAAGGAAGAAAAAAGAGAGGAAGAAGAAGAGAGTTGTGGGATGACGAGCAGAAAATAGGGAGATAGAATTTTTGCTCTGCGACAGGCAGAAAATTATAATAGATAATAATATTATAAATTAACATCAGTGGCAACAACAGCAACAGCTGTGATAGCAGAGACGACAGCTACAGTGGCAACAACAGTGACACCGACTGTTAAAAAAAAACAGCACCGACAACAGTAGTTGCAAGCAACAACAACAACGAAAGCAACAACAGCAGCAGCAGCAGTTCGACGTACAACCACGAGGCAACAGCGGTCGCAGCAACAACAACAGTGGTGATATTAACAACAACAGCGAATACAATAATACCATTTTCATTGTTTATAATAGGTCATAATGTTAGTAGTTTATGTTAGGCCAAATTTTGTTAATTAAATGTATTTTGTAAATTAAAATGAATTGTTAAGTTATTATTTAGGGTGAGATGAGTGGACGGTGAAAGTTGGTAAAGTCTGGATAGGGTGTCGGTATAAAGTATTAAGCCGACAAATGGTTGAGTGGGCGTTGCAAGATGGAAAAACATCTGTCCATCTAATCCTTGCCAGTGTATTGTCCGTTAGGTGTTGTGAGAAACAAGAATATAAATATTTTGTTAACCGACCCGCCAAATATCGAGGTCTTACTCATCCCTGGGTATAGCCGATAGCTAGCCGGCAATCGATACTTGGCTGTGACTGACAAGTCGGTTCATAACAAGCTTGCCTTTAATCTAACAGTGTTGCCAATTTATTTTCTAACAATATTTTCTTTTGCTTTCTTTTTTCTCCTTTTAAATTATAAAACATGCTGCTCAAAAAAAAAAAAAATTTCTGTTTTCTGTTTTGTATAGACTATTATTTAAAAAATTTTTAATTTAAAAATTATAACACTAGCATTAAATTGCGTCGAACTATTTAATATATTGTGAACTTTTGTTTAATGTATTGGCATCATTGTTATGCAGAGCATTGCCACTGCGCGCATAGAGTAAATAAAATATTAAATCAAATTTAAATATTTATCTCTTCAAAAATTAACTTTTTAATAATAAATACAAATATAAAATAAATATATATATATATAAATATATATATTTTTTTTCAATTACTTACACGCAAAATAGGATCACGACTTAATGGTTTCGGGTAGATAATACTACTAATACGATGACGTCCAAATAATCCAGTGGCAAATGATTGCGCGCTTTTAAGTGTACGCTGTGTAGCAGTATATTTCATATAAAACCAATGAGGATCATATAATTCTGGTAATAAATTGGGAAAACGTAATTGCATACGTTCGCCCAATTCGACAAGTTCATCTTCACCTTCGGCCACTAGTAATTTTTCATCATCGGCATTAAGATGATGCCAATTCCAAAGACGTAATTCTTTTATTTGTTCAGGGCATAGATTTGGCAAAGCTTGTTCCAAAATTCGACCTTTTATTTGCATTAAACGTTCTTTGGCATTTAAAATTACCGCTTTACTTGGATTTCTAGTACCATGACGTATAATTGCCCAAATTCGAGTCGGGTGGCAACCTTAAAAACAAACCAAAACAAAACGAAAAACAGCTGTTAAAGCAATTGCCATTGGATTGTTATTTAAGTAATTAAGTAAAAAATTGCGAAATTTATGGCAGACAAATGAAAATATTGCGAAAAACTATGTAGGAAATGGCATATAGCATTACCATAATATATTGGCGGCGTATCGTTATAATTGGCAATGGCGCGATATGGTGTTTTTGTAGACAGACGTCGCTCAATTTCATGCCGCTCCACATTATGGCAGGCAATATCAACTTTTACATCAGCAGACGCATCAGCTGTTTCCGCATATGTCAAAAGCGTGTGTTCTTGTAGTAGTAATATTGTTAGAAGCGGTATTAGAATAACGTATAAATAAAACATTTTTCTTCTTTTATTTTTTTTGAGTCGAAAATCTTTGTCGAAATATATTTATTAAATATATTTGAAATAATTAAATAGTTTAGAAAAGAACTTAAAACCGAAAACAAAACACGTACAACATCTACACGTTAAGTTTAAACAAATAAAATAAGAATTTAGTTGTTAGCACGTTTAAACGAAAAGGCTAAATGAATGTGAAACATAAAAAGTGGAAGCTGTAATTACAAACATTTCTATATGCTGAACACACACACTCACGCATATTCAACATTATGTGCCTCAGAGTTGCCACCTTTGCATATTTTTGCGTATTTGCTAATTATTATCTGGTAACATTAGCATTTTAACATTATCATTAACATAACGATAGGTACCATTAATTCATCGATAGTTTTTATAAAACAACGCTGCGGCAACCATATGTAAATTATTTCACTAGACGCGCGCGTTCAATAAGTTGCGTTGCGGCAAATTCATATTGCGTTTTCAATTAAAATTACATTTACCAATTCATTCATGGATATGGGTAATGTTAATTATTAAGTTAATTTGTGTTTTTTCTTTGTTTTATTATTAATTATTAAATAAACAATGCGAAATTTATAGCACCAGTGAAGCGACAAAAAAAAGAGAAGGAGAACATACACGAGAAGGAAAACGACCCGTGCAATCGTTACCAACTAAGAAATAGACGATCATTGTCTGCCAATACCGACAAAAAAATAACGGAACCAAATAATACGGTAAATGATGTGAAACAAGTGACAAAGAGAAGTAAGGCGAAACCTAAAAATAATGGTACAGAAAAAGTGCTGGCAACCATAGATGGCAACAACAACAACAATAACAATCGCGGCAATAAGAACAAGGAGATAGAGAACCAAATGAAAAAAGTAATGATGAACGAGACAATGGAGGAAAAGAAGAAAAAGGAGAAGGACAAGAATGAACAGAGGATGATAGAAATAAAGAAGCCTGGGGAAAAAGTGAAGCAAATGGAGGAGAAGAACAAGAACGAACAGAAGAAGAAGATGGAAATGAAAAAGACTGGGGAAGAGAAAATGAAAATAGAGATGATGGAAATGGATGAGTCTATGAAGAAAACGAAAGAGAACAAGAATGAACAGAAGAAGATGGAATTGAAAGAGACTGGGGAAAATAAGGAAATGAACGAGACTATGGGGAAGAAGGAAGAGAAAGCGATGGAGTTAGATAAGAATATTGAGAAGAGGATGTGTAAGAAGAGAGGCATGAAGATGGACAAGAATGACACAAAAAAGATGAAAATGAATGAGACCGAGGAAAAGAAGGAAATGCATGAGACTAACGAGGAGAAGAAGATACGTAAAAAGAGAGAGAAGAAACTGATGGTGGACAAGAATAAAGAGAAGATGGAAATGAATGAATCTGCGGAAAAAAAGGAAACGGACGAGACTAAGGAGAAGAAAGTGCGTAAGAGAGAGAAGCAGATAAAGATGGACCAGAATAAAGAGAAGATGAAAATGGGCGAAACTAACGTGGTAAAGATGCGTAAGAAAAGAGAGCCAATGAAGTTGGACAAGAATCAAAAGAAGTTGGAGATGGGCAAGAATGATGAGCAAAATATGGAAATAGATGAAGATGTGGAAGAGAAAAAGGAAATGGACGAAACTCTGGAGAAGACGGTGAAAGACGATACTATAGAAGAGAAGAAGGATATGGAAATAGATGAGACTATAGAAAATGGAAAGAAACAGAAGGCTAACACTGAGGGGAAAGTGGATAAGGAAGAAGTTGTCGAAAATGAAAGCACTTCTCGTATGTTCTAATATAATATTTCTAAATACAGTAGAATCCGGTTATAACGTCTCTGCTTAAAGCGTCTGTCCGGTTACTGCGACTAAAACTCGTTGACTTGATTGGTCCCCATGCAAACTTATACATACAAACACTACTTTCGGTTAGTGCGTCTTCCGGGTATAACGACGTAAAATCGTAGGTCCCTTGAAAGTCGCTATAAGCGGAATCCACTGTATTTACATTTATTTATCTATTTCTTGAAAATTGTAATTTTTTTATTTATTTATTTATTTTTTTTTTTGATTAGCAAAAGTTCAAAATCTTGAGCAATTGGACGTGAACTTTATTGAGAAATTGTCGGAACTAAAAGATGATGGTATATCGAATGTGAATAGTTTTGAAAAGCGTGCAGAATTATTTGCTGCATTGAATGCAGCACTTGATAATGAAGCAGCTGAGGAACAGCGAATGGAGAATTTGGAAAATAATGGTCTTGGCTATACATACGATGATCTCAAGAAATTCCTGGTGAATTCTAGAATAAAGAATTTATTTTCATTTGTTAATGAGCAAATGAATTCCCATGAGGTAATAAAAAATAATAATAATAATAATAGCTACTGTTAAAAAAACAACAAAAAATGTTTAATTTCTCTATTTTTCTCTTTTTTTTAGCTCTTTAAACGTTTGAATGCCACTATATTTGCTATGAATAATATACAATTGGGTGAATTATTGGATCTATATCATCTGTCGATAATTATGTTTAGTTATCGCAAAACTGATAACGATTATTGTTTAGGCCAACGATTTGCATTATTAAATGGCGTTGCCGAAATGTCTGGCCAAGTCCCTGTAGAATATATTGTATATCTTGGCATTGAACTTGGCGATCGTTTTCTACAACAATCGACGGGCAAACAACGCTTATGTCGTATTCTTGATATGCAATTCGCATTAACAGTATTTAGTAAATATAATGATGTCAATTGTAAAATGTCTATGGCAATACAATTGCGTATATTCTCGAAATTAGCCGGCATAGCATTACCACATGGAGAAACACGTCTTGTATGTATAAGTTTTACAACAAATTTTTGAGTTTTAATACACTTGCAGAGGCGAAAATAGATTCCAGAATGTATATACAGTCGAGTCGCGATAATTCGTAACCCGTTAATACGAAATTCTCAATAATTTGTAAACATTTATGTTTTCCTTGAAAAGAAATTCCATAAATAATTTGAAAATAAATCAAAATATTCCATAATTCGTAAAAAAAAAAAAAAAATATGATTCCCGTGCCATTTCGAATTATCGAGACTCGACTATATATTCATGTACAGCTACTGTATATCCCTTGTACACTTACTTTCTATGCCTATAAGCTGGCATATACTTTGAAATCGAACGTATCGAAACACTATATCATATAGCTAATTCTTTTCTTGGCATATTTCTCATTTTTTTTAGCTGCGTGTTTCATTTGAAATGACTCAAAGAGTGAATTGGAAGGAATTAATAGAGACGCGACGTGAAACAGATATGTTTATATTATTGCATACATTCTCAATGATACTTAATGAGCGTAGAAATTCTGTACATGTTGTTGTTTCAACGGATGATAATGATAATTGGAATTCCGAATTATCCAACAAAGCGCATAAATATTTTATGAAAGTTTTAAATACTGTTCGTTGTGCTCCCAATTATAATACGTTTCATATGATGGTACGTAGCAGTATTGTCGGAAATGTAATAAAATTTATTTATTTATTTATTTATTTATTTTTTTTGTGCATTTACAGCTGGAACGTTTTATAGCCTTTTGTGTGATAGGCTCCACTGCAGGAGCACCGTAAGTAGCAAAAAAAATTAAGAAATTAAATGAAATTTTATTTTAATATAATTTCTTTTTTTCGTTTCTTTTTTTTTTTTTTTAGACGAGCTTCGCTCCAGGAAACGGCTGACAATGTGCCCGGAACAAGCAAACAACAAGTGTGCGATGGCAAAAACTTGTGAGCTTTTGTTTTATTCTTATTTGTTTTTTCTTTTTGTGCCGTTCTCAAAGGCGCAAAGAAAAGCTCACATACCATATTGGACTGTGACATCTACTCATCTCCCCTCATGCATCGCTCTCCCGTCCTATGCCACATTTTTTATATATATATATATATATATATCTATATATGGTAAATTAAATTGTGGCTTATGTTTTAGTCGTGCATAGTACAAGCAAAGTGTCGGACCAACCAACCAACACACAAAAAAAAAAGAAACCAAAAAAAAAAAAAAAAAGTAGCAAACTTGAAAATTATTTGCAGCATTTATTATTTATTATTATTTTTTTTTTCATGTTTATGTTAAAAGCTAAAGGAAGCTAAAAAACAAACGAAATATATTTATTATTTTTTTTTTTATACATTTATATTGTATTTTGTTTTTTATTATTTTATTTGTTGCCTGCTGTATGCCACAAGAAAAAAAAAAAAAAGTATTCTTAGCATATGGCGCCGGAAAATGCGCCGCCGCACGTGCCAGCAGCTGTTTATTGCGCCAAAAACTAATCACAAAGGTAACATAACTAACGGCCGTTCTACAACAACAACCACAGCAGCAACAACAACAACAATTTCCCCTTAAGCACTTGCTAGCGCGCGCTCTCTCTCTCTCACTCTTTGCTTTTTCGGCACTTATCGCACTGCAGCACGCAATTTTTTGAAAACTTACAATGCTTTGACACGCCACCTGTTGGGCATTTACGTATATAAACTTTTGCACTCTCTCTCACACACTCTTTCGCTGAGTGCCTGGCAGTCGGCTGCATGTGTGTGTGTGTAAGTTTGTTAAGGGGCAGCACGTAGTAAGCAGTGAAAAGTGCCGTTATGCGAGTGATCGATAAAAAAAAAAAAAGAAGCGTTTTATTTTTATTTATGGAAATATTCACAACGTTGCCGGCATTTTATCAGCGCCGTCATAGATAAAAATAAAGAAAAACAAAAATATTTTAAGCATACATTTAGTCGGGATTAAAAGCATATAGTGCTGTGCATGTACCGTGACACGAGCAATGTGCACAGGGAATACCCAAAAATGCAATCAAAAAGAAGACACAAAAATTGAGAAGGCGCCGTTCAACACACAAAGTCGCCATGACAGTGCAAGAGAGAGAGTGAGACTGAGAGAGCATTCGCGTGTGAAATTTAAAATTGCATTTTGACAATGCAAAAGAGCAGGACAACGATATGCATATGCAAATGTTGTAAGTGTATGCGTGTGTATGTGTAAATATTGTGCGGATCAAAGAAAACTGCGCAAGCAACATTTTATCATAGACAAAAAATCATGAAACTCAAGTGCTAAGGAATAATAATAAACATATAAATAAATAATTATTGTTATTATTATTATTATTTGTTGTTAGACTTGTTGTTATCACTAAAAATGGCAAGTAATTAATTTTTTTTTGTGTGTTTTTTTGTGTGTTTTTTTTTTATGTGTTTCTTGTTCCAAATGGACAACATAAAAATTGTTGACAAATGACAACGACACGATGATCAGGCATTTGATAAAAATGCGTAAAAATAATAAAAGAAGGCGAATAGTATTTTGAAGTAAACTGAAAGTGAAAATGATGAACAACGAAAAAGAGGCAAATGGCGCATGAGACAATTGCGACAGTTACATATTTCTTATATTTCTTCGTCATTCGTCGCAAGTGGCCAATGACAGTAAATGGCGCATTCTTTACGTTACGTTACGTTACATTTCTGCCTGCCAAGCAACATGTTTGCCTGTATGAGTGTGTGTGTGTGTGTGTGCTGAAATAGTTTTTGACACCTGTCATAGTAAACATCGCTTTTTCGTTTGCTAAGCTGAGTCGCGCGTTCTCGCTATGTGTGTGTGTGTGTGTGTAAACGTGAATGAACATATGTCTGTGTGTGTGTGTGTGTGCGTGTTGAATTTGTTTGCTTGCACTTCCTTTTTGACATAGAGCGCGCGCAGAACGCAAAAGCCAAAATGACTAAATAAATAAAATAAAAAAAAAAAAGAGCTTTTGTTTTTTTTTTTTTTTTTTGATGTGCGTGTGTATGTATTTTTATTTTATTTTTATTTTTTTTTTTTTTTCTTCTTTCATTCTTTCTTATTTTCTTTAATATGCTTTATACTTTTTTTTTTTGCCCGTTGGCGCGCTCCCACCCGTCTGCGCTGGCGTCGCTGCCGGCTGGCGCCGTAACAACGACAACGACAAGCGACGACAATGACGATGACGACGACGACGACAACGACAACAACAACGAAAATGAATAGCAACACAACGGCCACGGCCGCTGCCTTGCTTAAAAGCTAAGGACAGCTCATAGCGTTCAGTTCGTAACGAGAAGTCGCCTCGCGCGGTTTAGGCGGCACACTCGACAAAAATTACAAAAACACATACACACGGGGACATAATATTACACACACTAGGCATACAATACGAGACAAGTGAATAGAAACACACGCGCGTTAAAACTTTAAAAAAAAAAATATATATATATATACAAAGAAAATTATTAGTGCAAAATACACAAAAAAAAAAAATAAAACAAAAAAATATATATTAAAAAAAAAAAAAACACAACTAAAAAATTAGAAATAAATAAACACTTAAAAAAAAACAACTAAAAAATTAGAAATAAATAAACACTTAAAAAAAAAAACACAACTTAAAAATTAGAAATAAATGAACACTTAAAAAAAAAAATCATAAAAAATAGTTGAAAAACTAATAAATCAAAAAAAAAATAAAAATAAAAAAAAAAAACTTCAAGCATACCGACAAAACGAACAAAAAGTAATGCGAAAGTAACAATAAAAAAATTGTTTTTTTTTTTTAAATTTATAACTAGAAAAATACATAAAAATAGCAAATAAAAGAGATAGAGAGAAAGAGAGAGAAAAAAAAACAAAACTAAATAATCGTAAAAATGTTTAACTTATTTGATTTGTATACAAAAGTTTGTGTGTCGCAGCTTTTTTTTTTTTTTAGTAATAATTTTGTATTTATTTATTTATTTTTTTTTTACTGTTTGTTGTTGTTATGTGAAAATTTGCATATGACGTGCTGGTGTATATATGTGTGTGTGTGTGTGTGTGAATGTGTTTTTTTTTTTTTTTTTTGGAATTTCTACTCAAAGAATCACGAGATCAAAATTAGCCGATTATCACAACGAGATTTAATCAAAATTCTGTTGCGTTGCCGGCTTAAATTAAAGTAGCTGTCGCAGCTGCGCGCTGCCAACGCTCTTTGCTAGTGACAATTTTATAATTTGAATTCTCAGATACAGATTTTGGATTTTTGGATATTGATTTTAATTCTGATTGACTTTATGTCAATTTGCTTTTATCTTTCATCTTCTTGCGTCGTTTTTTTTTTTCCATCTTCATTTTGATTTTGATTTTGATTTTTCGTCTTCGTTTTTAGAACTAGTTTCACATTGCGAATTTCGCATAAATTCTCAATTAAATTTCTAAAAAAAAAAAAAAAAAAAAAATATTAATAAAGTTGAGCAACTTTGTGTGTTTATTATTATTATTATTATTTTTTTTTTTTTGTGTCGTTTTTATTTTGCATCTTTATTTTTTTTTTTGTCTCTGTCGCACTCAGTCTTGACTGCGTTTGCGCGCGCGCCTTTTTGGGCGTCCAACTGCGTAACATGTTGTTAGCCATGATCAAAACAGACAGACAGACAGACAGAATAGACGGACGTACAGCTGGTCAACTGTGCCTATTAAACACAAGGAGCACTGATTTAGACAGCAAGAGAGACAGAGAGAGAGAGAGGGAGAGAAAGAGACTGAGGTTAACTGAAACTTTGAGATGATATCAGCATCCATTCATATTCATATATTAGAGTGAACTAACTTAATTAATTAACTAAATGATTAATTAGTTAAGTTAATTGAATTAATTGAAATGAAAACAAAAATGAAAATAAAAATAAAAATAAATAAATAAATAAAAATATATTTACATATAATATGCATATATATTTTTTTTTTTTTTTTATCAAATTTTCAATAAATTGAAAAGTGAAGAAATGTGAAAATGATATTTTTAGAAAGTAGAAGAATTGTGAAAGAATTTTAAGAAAATAAAAAAAATTAAATTGCTTATAAAAATTATAGAGTTTATTAGCGAGACTTATCATAGATCTCTGTAGAATGTTCAAGAGAAATATAAATTAGTAAAATCAATTTACAGTTAAGTTAAGTGAAAATTTGTAGAGCGATCTATGTGAAGTTCAGAATTTAGATCAGTAGAAGCTTCTATAGAAATATCAGTAGAGAGTTCT